>BMAW01027925.1:96889-132890 GCA_019974015.1 Nephila pilipes
TGCTACGTATTGGTTATCGATTTTCCTCGACCCAGAAGGGTTGGTGGTATTTTCTCTCTCCCTGAAAGGGGAGAAATGAAAAGGTGGTGCGTGCCAGCTGTAGAAATGGTCGTTCACCTGTCTTGCTTTTGCTTTTGGGAACAGATCTGATCCATATTTGCTCGAACAAAAACTATTTTTTCCACTGCATATATCATTGGAATAAAAAAAAGTCCGCTATGGAAAGAAAGTGGGTTTTCTACTACATCCCGACATTGATGATATATAAATAGGCTTCATCCGGTCATTCAGACAGAAAGTGTCTGTCGAGAGAATCTGTGGAGTATCAACTATAAGAGATAGCACGTGATGCGTCTCTAAAATGGACTGTAAAATTCACAACCGCAGAGATGAAGAGTTTCAGAAGCATGCATCAACGTGCCGGAAAATGATGAATGAATGATGCTGCATTTCCTTCTTCTTTCCGTTTCAAGGAATGAAAGTATCGATATTTAAAATGTAGTAAAAAGAATGCAATGCTAAAAAAAAAAGACCGCTTTTAAATAAAAAAAAATAGAAATATCATCTCAAAAACAAAAAATTAAAGGATATATCTGAAAACAACATTAATGCGCAATGTTAAAGAATAAGAACCGAAATTGAACAGACTTTTTTCGATTTAAAAAAAAAAAGTGTTTTGATGCGACTTTAACTTACAAGGTCTTTTTTTACAGAGAGGTATAAAGCATATTTTATACCATTCAATTTTCCAACTGAATCAATCTTTTTTTTCCCAGGCAAGAGTTCCACCGTTTGTCTTTAACACTAATGTTAGACCTTAAACGATATGTATCCACGTAAAAAACGGCGTATTTTTTGTAATTTTTCCCAATTTTAAAGATACTGTGATCATAAACGGTGTATGTGTTATTAAAGTCGCAAAGTACATGAAAATAGGAACAATTTTTTTTGCCTAGAAAGGTTTGAAGTTTGACATTGAGGTTGTTGACATTAGCGAAGAAAACAGCTTTGGAAAAGAAATGAAATTACATGAAATTAACTTTAATCTGATATAGATAAATACACATGAAAATCCCTGAAGGCAAATAATAGAATACCACAAATGTTAAAATAACTTGTTTACTTTTCTTTATTAATTATAACAAGCAAAACTTTAGACTTTAAAAAGAATCACCAACAACTACATTGAAGATCCGGAATGCTATAATACTGAAAACATGGATAAAGAATATATTTTTTTTAAAAATTAATATATATAGAATTTATATAAAAAATCTTTTAGTTCCACGGATATATAAGCATATTTATAATTTTTTTAAATCACATCAAAGAAAACAAATTTTTGTTGAAGAAACTGATAAAGTTCACAAAATCCAGGTATTTTCTCACACATTACATTATTACAATCCAACATTTCACCTTCTCAGTCACAGTGTAAGTGTTTTGACACACTGGAAGACAAACTTACGAATATAATTTTTATGACATCTGGCTTTTACTGAATAAATGGTTACCGGACACAAAACAGTACATTTTTTTTTTTTTTTTTTTTTTTTTTTTGTACTAGTTATTTTGCAGGTTGATACTTTGTTTATGTATAAATAAATTAAAATTTATATAATAATACGTAGTTTTTGCTGTTTAGTGTTATTATTAGTTATTATTTTAACAAACCCTGACGTTTATAGTAATCAGCGATGCTCTGGTTCTATATTTTCCGAATCTATGAATATGGTAGTATTTTGAAAGAAAAAAACAACAATTCTCTTACAAAGAGTAACATTTCAGGTTCAGACAACTCGTGTTTTGACTCGTATATGAATGTAATATTTAATGGTCACCATCGATTAACCTACAGTAGCATTCTCCTTTTTAAATATCATTCAACACGATAGCATAATTACATCTATTAAAATCATTCCATCCAACATAAACAATACAAATGTTAAGAAAAGACAAAAAACAACCAATATTGCAGAAACTAACAAACGATGCCTCACGACATTACACGTCAATATTTACCAAAATGATGGTGTTAAAATGATCCGTACCAACTTACAACAATAATTTAATGTTTGTGATAAAATTATACCTCATAATTGCAAGGCAAGGATATTGACGGCTTCTTGCTTAGATATATCACTTCCAAGGCACAGATCCACACGTCCATTAGAGCAAAAATTACACGGATTGGGAACAGGCACGTAAATCATTCATGCCGCAAGACAATATCCAAAAAATTAAACGTTAATTTCTGGATTCATCAATGGACGAGAGAAATCCACACACCGCATCATCGCCCATAATAGCAGCACCCCAGCTCTGCAATCATCAACACAACACACAACCTGAAATCAAAAGATGTCGCCCTTCAATGGAATGATATAGTAATGATTTCACGCCCCCCATGAAATAGAGTTGTTTTGTTCCGCCGCATTATCTTTTCTTTTGCCAACGCTCTTCACCATATATCGCAGTGGCCTTGATGAAGGCCAACGCTTCATTCTCACTGTTCCATTCTGTTTTAGCAAACGAAAAGTAGAGATGACTGAACAAAAAAGGAAAAAATAACGAAAGCTTGAGCATGATATTTGTTAACGAAACTCATAAAAAAATCGTCTCTGATCGGCAAGAAAAGTGTCGGTGCAGCAACGTAGTAATGTTCTCAAACGTGATTGGACGAGAGAGGTTATTCCCCTGCACCTTCCCGAGGACGGAAAACAATTGCAGGCGATGTTGTCTGCTGGGAGAAATAGTACATGGTTGGAAGAAGGAAATAGGTAATAAAAGAGCTATATTTTCGATGGATGAAATATTTCCACGTAAGATTTATGAACTATGTCATTTTTGGTAGTAAAGGAGAGGTGTGTGATATACTGAAATTGTACCAAATTGAAAACCTATACAAACTAAATGAGACGAATTGAAGCCACAAAAATAATAGTAAATAACTGTTTTCACTTGAAAATTATATGTAAAATTTTAAAAAACTTTTAATCTTCGCCACCCATTAGTTGAAGCATTATTTAATGTGTAGATTTATACCAATGAATATACTTGGAAAACAAATATTTAAGTTACAGAGATTCCCTGGAACCAAATAAAATAATCTGAAAAATGTTGTTAAATTGTTTATATTTTAATAGAATCAGTAAAGATTTCATTATTAACTACATCTATTATTTGCCCTAAAATACTGATGATTATGTAAACTACATGATATTATTTGTTGTTTTGGATTATCTTTTCTTCCATAAAACATTTGAACAATATTATCATGGATTTTGCTGGAATATTTCTTGAACTAATAAGGCGCAGTAGATAAAAGAAAAATATTTTCCCCAATTATTTTTTGTTTTTAAGCATAAGCGTTTTCAACTGATCAAGTTAATTCATTTCAATCGGCCATGCTTAATTTAACACCATTTATTTCGGTTAATTTAATGACCTTGATATCTGTACTTAAGATGATACTTGATGAAGTGTAGAACACGTTCTTTAGCTCTGCTAGAATACACGTAAGCCCCAACCACATTTGAGGGGATTTGAAGGTTCATATCCATTTGTTGGCCTCTTGTTTTTTTGAACTCGTTAAGAGTTTTAAAATCTTGTTGTCTGGTAATTTTTTTTATTGAAATTTTTTAATTTTTTTTTCTTGTTTGTGATTTTATTGCAAGTAAGCCCCATGTTATACTGTGGAACATATAGGCGTTTTATTTAAAATAAAATAAAAAAATCATAATGAGCCATAAAATTGAAGAGATAAATACCACTCTTTAGAATCAATCGAAAAGATTTATAAAAATAGCAAACATTACTTATTACAAGCAAAGGTTTCGAAATTTTAAATGCATCTTATTTAAAACTGATTTGCCTAACTAATTATTCATTACACTTGATGCAAATGAAATGTACTTACGATACACGGTTAAATCAAAGCTGACACTATCTTGATCGTCACTGCAAGTGTATGTGCCGGCATCTTCCGTCAACGTTAGGAACACCAAACGCAATCAACCTGGTCTCCTTCAGCTGGCCTCGCATGGATTCTAAAAGAAAAACAAAAATAATTTAAAACTTCAAACATTCTAAAAATTTAATTTTTTATTATTGAAAACGGAGTAACATAAGCAAATTTCATAATCATCGACGTTATCAGATTATTGATTTCGTAATACATCAGATCGTATAGCGACACCGAATTCGGCGACAAAAATAGAACTTTGCAAAACAACAAAGTTGTGCATGATTCGTAAGATAAGCTTTCAGAATATATATATATGTAATGATTTAACTTTAATTTAACTCTATTTTACTAGATATGAAATGAAAGAGCTCTTCTGAATCGTGACATTCCCACCCAGAATTTCTGTGTTTCAATGAAAGAATCTCTTTCTCCTGTTTTCATCATCTTTTGTGCATTATTGATCAATTAACCCTATTCATGCGGGAGACCCGCCTTTACTTCATTTTTAATGCAGTCATTTTTCCTTCAGCAACACGTACTACGTAAGCATTGTTGTGTCAAAAGTCGAAAATCCTGTTTGAATGGACGGATAAGGTCATTTGTTCATTGATCAACAGCTCTCTCGTGCCACGTGCGAGCCGTGGATAATATTTCGACTCGCTGTGTTGATCTCTGGCATTTGATCTTTAATATATTTAAATTAGAAGGTAGAACACAAACGCGTATTTCCTAAGAAATAAGGCGCGCGGTTGCACCTAGCTTTGTAAAGTTTTTACAAATGATTGGGTGTATACCTCTGTAATAGAATAAATATAAACAAGTAAAAGTTACACATTTTTCAGTGTTATCAATGTACAGTTCCTTTAAGCGGTATGTGAAATGTAGCAGTATATTTTGTGTGTGGGTATTTTAGAATTACGAGGGTCGTTCAATATGTCAATAGAAATTCCATGAGATGAAGCTCATAACATTGAAAATGGTTTGTTTTTAGTAAGCATCATGACTCACTAATCAGCTGTCTAAGTCTCAGTTACTTATATTCGTGATCACGATGCCATTTGCATCGTGAAAATTTCTCGTCTTAATTTTTCCAACCGGTCATTGGAGCACATTCGCCGGAAGGTTTTTATTTTTGCTTGATTTCCTGTGCCTAATAGTGAATACAGGTCTCACCAACTGTTACAACTCGACGAAAAATAACGTCGACAACTCGACGCGGCAGCAGTCAAGTTTTGATTTGGCAGCAAATGACATCCCAGTTCAAAACTAACATATGAATCAATGTCAGATTTGTTTCGACTCCATTTAGCAGATAGAAAGTACTCAATTGTACTTACAATTTACATTAATGATGCCATCTGTCTTCAAATACAAGTACTTTTTAAACCACTCTTGTATTGAGAGGGGGAAATAGCATCTTATAACGAGTGCTGTATCGTGATTCCCCCTTCAACTAACGTTTGGGGTATTTTTATTGTCATGTTGTTTGAATTGAAATTTTTACTCAATAAGGGAAACGTGACTTATGTAGATTAGTTTAGAATGAGTGAAGTGAAGTGAATACAGTTAAGGAGATGGAAATATAAGCAGTGAAGTATTTAAAACGTGAATTGTGAGCTTAGTTAGGAGGTGGAAAAGATTATCAATGTGAGACATCTGTTTCGAACCTTCGCTGAGGAAGGAACTTAAGGAGTGAATATAAAGAGTATCTACAAAGGGTTAATAATTTGAACCCTCATCTATAAATCTTCTTCAGACTGGAACCCGATTGGTGCAATAAGATAAGTAATAAATTGTATTAAACGTTAGATCAGATACATTTTGGAACTTATGCCAAAGATAGAGGAGTTAAGGGTTTGAATTTTGATTATGCATGTTATAAATGTCATTTTATAAATGAAAACTCTTCTCTTAAGTTATTTAAAATAAGATATTTAATTTTTTAACAACAAAACCGTTTTCCATATATAGTTGTTAAATTTTTTTGATAATAAATTAAGTAGCATAATTCTTTTAAGACTGGAGAAATTTATTGTGTTATTAAAAATTTTAGAAAGTTAGTTTGTGACGTTGGACTATTCGCGATTTTCTCTTCACTAACGTTAAAGATTTTTAGTGATTTGAATTGCATAAAATAGCAACTCCTCTCCAACCAAAAGGAAACTTGATTAGGTTAATTAGAGGAAGATTTGAAGTGTAATGAATTGAATTAGATGTAATAATTTTTTAACGAAATAGAATTGAAAGGAAAGAGAAAGGAGATGAGGATAACGACAAGCTGATGGATATTGTGGATTGGAGTGAATCATCGTAACGAATCAAATTAGTTATAAGCGACTCCTAGTTAGAGTAATAGGAGTAGAACCTGTTATAAGCAAGAAGTCCTTGAATTGGAATGAGTGAGTTGGTAAGTTAAAGACTCTTTTATTTGATTGTAAGGAAAGAGGGATTTGAGAGTGAATGATTTTACATATTCTGTGGAAATGAAAATAAATGTTTCTCTTCTTTGACATATCTTCAAGTAGAGTTTTGAAATTATTGATTACTAAATTGGAATTTTTAAGATATCTGAGGCGTTTAATAATGAACGAAAATTGTTACATGTTGCTCGAAATTTGTGAGGAAACCATAAGTATTCCATAGTAGTGTTAATTAAAACTTCTTCAGAGACAATATAAAATCATGAAAAATAATTTATTCACATGCTGCAATAATTTTATTTGAAATTGTTGGTTGCAGCTTTCAATATATTATTTTCTTTTTCTTTTTTAAATATATGTTGAGCCATGGCTCAAGTTTCGTTAAAATAATTAACATCCAGTACATTTTAACTTAAATTTAGTTCCGATAAGAGTGACTCACACTAAAATGGATTATGTAAAGTTTGGAGTAAATTTACTATTGATTGATGAATTTAGAACATTAGAATACTGGAAAAATTAAAAATACTTGTTCATCATACATGAATCTCTTGATTAGTGCGGTTAATATATCCTTGAGAAACCGTGTCATTCAAAACTGCTCCAATCAAGATGTGAATCTCCAATGCTTGCTAAGATGTGTGCATCGTTAAAAAAAGATGCACTAATCGAATCTAACACAGCTTATTTCAGGGAATGTTATAATAAATTTATTGCGTATTAATTAAAAACTCTTTTTTCAGAACCGCTTTGAACAATTATTACCTGTACACAAATCGTTTCAATAATTTTTTTTTTACTGGACATTGATAGAAATTTAAAATATACAATATTTATTTGATGATCAGAAATTTTGTTGAGTTAAAGGACGCATTCGGTTTCGTCATTTATATAAATTTTTCTTGACTTAACTATATTTATAATTATTTCTTACTGAAATATGTATCAAAGTTTTTTTTTTTTTTTAAATTAAAAGTAATAGAAATGTGTATGTGCTGTTAATAATATTTTTTTATATTTTATAATTTACCATTTCCATTTTACTTTTGGTTTAAAATATTTTCTTTATCGGATGGCTTACAAATTGAATATTTCCACTTCGCTGTAATTTTTCAAAACCGCGCTTTAATGGAGGAAATATCAATATCGAGAGAACGGAAAACCCGTAGTGACATCTAGTAGTCTTCGTTAAAATTATTATTCCTTCTGGAATTGAATGCTGTTGGGGAGATCGATTTTATTGTGATTTTGTTTCTTAATGTTTTTTCTTGTTCAGCAACTTATTATCTGCATTCATTTCAATCTATTTTTTAACAATCAGATCTGAAACTAATCCTTTTTTTTTTTTTTAAACTTATGAATGTAAAACTGAAAAATGTAAAAACTATTTAAAGTTGCTAAGCATGTGAGAAACACTTGTGGGTCTTTCCTTTTTCCTTGATATATAAAAATTTCAAAAGAGAATAGTAAAAATGAATCGAAAAACTGTATTTATTCCAGCAACAGAGTTTAAATCCATCGGGAGTCTGTCAAAAATACAGACATTTTATATTTATTTTCAGTTATTGTCAAAATGTGACTGGCATGCCCGCAAGTCATCTTTCTCTGTGTTTTTTTCCTCCTTGTAAATAGAAAATAAAAATGTTTATATATTTTAAATCCTCTTTATATGTTCTTTTGTTTTCTTAACGTTTTTGTAAAATCGGTATTTGTTTCATTTAAGTTAAATAATTGAAAGAGAAGTAAGTAAATAAAATGTTTTGTTTCCTCCAAAATTTCCAGTGAGTACAAATATTAATTTAAAAAAGGATACATAGTCCATACAAAGTTACAGACACTCTAAATATTTAAATAAATTTGGAAAAGTTGTAATAATATTTTATCTTAAAAGAGTAATAGATAATCTTACATTATATTTTAAAAAAAATCAACTCATTATATTAATTTTCGAATACAATTGTTCAGTTTTTCATAAGTAGGGTTTATTCACATAAAAAAAGTTAGATTTTAATATAAACCGAATAAAGCAATCCAATACCATGGGGTGAATTTAAAATGTCTTTATAGAAACAAGTCTTGATAAATTTAATATGGCACGAATATAAATATCGTTTGAATATTTACGTCATTTTGGATACTGTTATTGTTATTTTTTTCACCTGTTTCGATTTATTTTTGTAATTAGTTATAAACTGCAGATCTTAAAAAGAAATTTCAACTGAAAAATTTATATTGTAACAAGAAAACTTGTGGCGAGACAACCTTAATACATTTAACTTTTTACATTGAATACATTTCATTTTTTTTAAAAAAAATGTAATACATTCTCATACATTTTATTTCTTGCTATTTCATATTGCACAAAATTACGAAAATATTTTGGAAAAATTTCGGTAACAAATTATCTTGGTTTTATATTTAAAATAGTTCTTTTAAATTTTAAAACGTTAACTTTTGTTATTTTCTAATTCAAGATGGGTTTTATCTATATTTCATATTTTTTTAGGGCACTGAACTTTTGAAAAAACAGTTTTATCTTGTTGCTATTGTGCATATTACCGAGAATCCATCAAATGTTCATGCGGGACATCTAATTCGGTACAATTTAAATGGATGCCTCTCTCTAACAGATGGCTTCTCTCTCTTACGACATGTCAAAGAGAGAACCTTTTCTGCTTGTAAGAACCAGATCCTATCAGATCTGATTTGACAGGAACATCATGGGCATCAGATTAAAAAATGTAATACGCGTATTTCTGCTTTTTACCAGAAAAGAAAAAATGGATCTCAATTCCGGCGTTCTTACATATATGACATGTTATTTAATAACAGGTATTCGAAATTGTGTTTTGTCCTGTTATTTTATATTTCCGTTCGTATGACAGGGAAATATATATATATATATATATAAATGTGGAACATTGTGTCTTGGAAAAATTCGTCGAAATGATTTATTTTCTCACATCACCGTTGAAATCTTTTCAATTAATAGGATTATTCCTTTTGCTCAAAGTGAAACACATGCTTATAAATGTGTGGATTTCTGAAAAACCGATGGAATTTTAAAAAATGTCCAAATGGCGATATTTCAAATGCTTTTTTTTTTTTATATATATATGAAAGGATTGTTGTGAAATTATATATAAGACTCGGAGCAGACTGTTTTAAAGAGTGAAGTAAAAAGTTCGAGTTTTAATTTGAATGCGTTTTCCTGCTTTCACCAGTAATGAGTTTTATTTTCAAAAAATATGTATCAATGAGAGATTACTCGTGTGAAATTTAAGTTGCGTAATTTTTTTTTTAACATATCGATGAGCGATCTTTATTTTATACAATATTGGAATCTGGGAGACAAATGAAAATAGAACAAAATTATTCAGAATTCTAAAACTGTTGTGAGGCTACCATTTTAGTCTCGTGAGCATCAATCTATTTCTTGCTTTGTTTCCATTTTTGGTGTGCTTGGGTTCAAACAATTTTCGTGTTGCAGTGAATTGTCTTTATTTAATTTTCTGTATTATTTTTTCCATTCCATATGTGTGTGTGTGTAGAATATATTTGCCTTCAAATATGTGAAAAAGATATGCATCGTTCATATGAAGTCTTTTTTGTCAAAGCTCTGAAATTTGTTTCGTTACCGAATAAATTTGATGTAAGTTTTAATTTAATATTTTTTTTTTTACTTAAAGCAATTAACTCCCGCAAAACGCTAGCTATTTCAGCTAATATAATTAGATACCGCTAAAGGTACCTCGATGTAAAGATAAGTATTTTCTGAATAATTTAATCCATTCGTGTCACTTGATTGCTCAACTAATTTAAATTCATTTGAAATCTTAGTAAATAATTAAAATTTAAATTAAGCGAGATAACATTTTTATATCCAAGTACTCAGCGTTAGATTATAATTAAGGAAGTGTACCGCGTAAATTTTAATTATTACTAAAAAAAAATAACCAAATATCTGAATAAAATTTATTTTGCATGTTTTTGTTTCTTATGTAAAATAATGTTACAAATAGCAGCTATTAGTAACCGTGATGCCGTTGGTTTCAGGAAGTCATAGATTGAATTAACCTGAAGTAACATAAAGCTTTAATTATTATTCCGGGGCAAAGTAAAGTTTTAATTGTTATTAAAAATACCCGAGATAAGTAATAATTTTTATTTATTACTTATCTCGATAGACCTCTCTACATAGTCGACCCGTGTGGTGACCGGGAATGACAGATTAGTCCCACTGTAGCTCATGCATGTCGTAAGAGGCGACTAATATGGGTACCCAGCGTCTGGGGGTATAGCCGGGCACCCTGTCCCTGGGGGACCTCAGGGACTTGCCTTCTACAGGTAAGTATGGGCATCATGATACCGAGGTACCCTAGTGATTTTTTTCTTTCCCATGGGGTTTACTGTCTTTGTTGGTAAACACGGGATACCCTAGCGATCCTTCTCTATTTTCGACCCTCCTTCTTGTCAACCAATTTGTCTTTTCCTCAATATCTTCTCATCTAGACCACAGTTAATTCTTGTTTGGTGCAGCATAGCCATATTTGGCTCTTGTTCCTATAGACTTTACTTTCTCACGACCTTTTTGTCTATCAATCTTTTTTCAATGTTTTAATGTCTAGATCATAGATTTAACTTGTTTGGCGCAGTATGGCCACATCTGGCTCTTGCACCAATAAAACTTCACTATCATCATCTCTACATAGTCACCCTCTGGAGTTATACATTTCTAACAGCGTTTCTTGACCATTATTACATTTCTAACAGCGTTTCTTGACCATTATTGTAAAATTCCACAAATTGAATTAAGAAGTTATTTCATACTGGGGGGTTACTTATTTCAAAGCTGTTATTTCAAGCATTGTGTACATAAGAATCAATTAATAGGCATTATAAATTGGCAGGCATTATAATCTGGATAATAACAGGCATAATAATCTCGATTATTTCTTAATAATAAATACGATGTCCCCCCCCCCTTCCCGGACATGATTATTTGTATGTAAAAAAAATTGTTTTGATCTTTAGAATAAACAAGTATCACTCAAACGAGGCCTAATATTTAAAAAAAAAGTCATTAACTTAAGTGGGAAAGAAATTATAATCCGTCGGGGAAATAATTTTCTTGCATTTTAAAACAAATACAAAAGAAAAAAAAAGCTTGAATCAATACAATTTTTTCCTCCTCTTAACATGTTGTTCTTAGGATTATTGTTATTCATTCATTTTTTTTAAATTAAAATAGGTCATCAGTGATACCTTAAATAAAACGCGACGAGCTATTATTACTAATCGATGTGATAGTTAAGCTCTGAATAATCTTCAAAGCTAATAATGATAAAACTTTTCCTCAAAAAAATTGTTTTCTTAGGAAAGATTCACGTATCGATATTTTACGCGTCGGCAGCTTTTTCTTATTTCAGATTCTGAGCTGGGGATTGGAGTTGGATCTTATTTACCAAAAGGAGTACGCTAAATCGATTTATCTCGTTAGTTATATAGTAGCAGTAAAACGGATAACGATGTATTTGGGAATGTCGAACTTTAGATCGAAACCGATTTGTTGTATAGCTTAGAATAATGGCAGTTTTTACCATAACTTATTTGATTAAAAATAGACATTTACATTAATGAAATAAAATTAAGTCTGGTTTTATGTTAAAACCCTTTAGAGAAAATGGTCAATACGTCCTACTGTTATTCAAAGCGAGCGTATTAAATACAGAGGCAAATATTTTTAAAAAAATTGATTGAAAATGAATGTTAAATATAAAATATAGTACATATTTAAGAAAGGATGTAATTGAATGCATTTAGACGATGTAAAGTATAATATTTTATTTTATGAATTTTCTTTATTTAACATCAAACAACTTATGAAAATGAATATTTTATTTATTCACCTCTCAAGGGGCTATTGTGTTTTTCGGCGACAAAATGGTTACTCTATTTACTTTTCAAAATAAAGTGTTTCTGAATATGAATGAATGAGTGGGTGAGTGATAAAGGGAGTGATGAAGTTGGAATCTCCATTTTTACGTTAATTTTTAATAACTTTAATGCAATTATAGATCTCCACATGATTTGTCTTACTTAATTAGGATGAGGTGGTATATTCTATTTAAGGGCGTTACTTCATGCAACAGTTTCTCCATCTCTGTGTTGTTAA
The DNA here is from genome assembly GCA_019974015.1 of Nephila pilipes. NCBI lineage: Eukaryota > Metazoa > Arthropoda > Arachnida > Araneae > Nephilidae > Nephila > Nephila pilipes. The sequence continues at coordinate 109,452 of BMAW01027925.1, forward strand.
AAATGGCCAAATTTAAGGAACATTTTTAAAAATTTGACTGCTCTTATACAGTCACCAATTCTTGTGTTTGTACATTTATTACATTATTATCATTTGAATGAAAGATTTTGTCAAAAAAAAATTAATATAATAATAATCCTATCAATGCACACAATAAAATGGTAACTGTGCGCCCTGTCAATTCTGTAAACATGTTCCTTAAATCTGGCCATTTTCAACGTGAAGGAGATAAGGGAAAGAATGTTTGGTTGACTCCCTTTGGTGACAAAGTACACCTAAAATGACCAAAAAAATCGTAAAACAATTTTATTTCTGTATTTTAAACGTATGATTTTTCTACATGTATGTTTAAATTTTCATAACTTTATATGTATTATTTAGCGAGCTATTTAAAAATTTTCTATTACAATGCTCCAAAGTCATTTCATTGACCTTTAAACTGCATTTTTCTTAGCATTTTATTTTTCGTGACGGTCATGTAATTAGAATTTTAAGGCCTCTTTTCTTTGTAATCAATATAAAATTTTGAAATTTTCTGTTTGGTTGCTTTGGATAAATTATTTGTGTATAATAAAGATTTAGATAAAAAATTATGAATTAAAAAAAATTAGGTATTGGTTTTTTTTTTTTTTTTCCCTCGTAGCATCTGATTGAAATTTTTTTTTAAAACTACAAATAACACTAGTACAACTGAACCACTGCACAAAATTGCGAAAAACGTTACTATGAAATTGAGAAAAAATTGCTTAAAAAATTATGGTAGTAGTATGAATTTCAATCCATCGAAATACTTCGAAAACCATTTAAATTTCAAATAATTGTTTGTTTTAAAATTTAATCTTTTTTTCTTAAATTAATATTTTTATATGTGCTTCAGTGTTGTGAATAAAATCTTTTTCTCATAAATATATAGTTAAAAGAAGCTTCTCACATGGAATTGTATCCACTTAATATTAATCGAATAAGAAATGTATATCGCAGCTTTTTTTCTTCGCCATCGAATTTAAAATCCATCGTTGTTCTAAATGAAATTTAATCCACAAACTTAATTATTAACATTGAAATTCTTAAATATTAATCTTGCTACTGCTTAAGACGCCCGTCTACTCGCCATTTTGATTTCGTTACTTAATGTTAATCCTATGGAATTTCGACTTGAACTCTCACATCTTTACTATTTGACCTATTTGAATGCAATAAAGTGCATCTGAAAGAGCAAAAAATAATGGATGCTTCTGTGGAATTATTTTTTTCCTCCGATTCTTAAAAATATTTGAAAATATTCTTTAAAGACCAGAAAATTCAAAAACGAATAACTAAAATAAGAATAAAAATATTTTTAAAAATCTTAGGAAAAAAGTAATTCCACAGAAGCATTCATTTTTTTTGCTCTATCTGATGCACTTTATTGCATTCAAATAGATCAAATAGTAAAGATGTGAGAATTAAAGTCAAAATTCCATTGGATTAGCATTACGTCCACGAAATCAAAATGGCGGGTAGACGGGAGCCTTAAGACGCCCGTCTACTCGCCATTTTGATTTCGTTACTTAATGTTAATCCTATGGAAATTCGACTTTAATTCTCCCATTTTTACTATTTGAATGTAATATAGTGCATCTGAAAAAGCAAAAAATAATGAATGCTTCTGTGGAATTACTTTTTTCCTCCGATTTTTAAAACTATTTGAAAATATTCTTTAAAGACCGGAAAATTCAAAAACGAATAATTAAAATAAGAATAAAAATATTTTTTAAAAATCTTGGGAAAAAAGTAATTACACGGAAGCATTCATTATTTTTTGCTCTTTCAAATTCACTTTATTGCATTCAAATAGATCAAATAATACAGATGTGAGAATTAAAGTCAAAATTCCATAGGATTAACATTACGTCCACGAAATCAAAATGGAGGGTAGACGGGAGCCTAAACACTAATATTTCAAGGAAAACGAAATTTATGTATGAAATCTTGTTTCAGTGAAATCTACTGATCACATAATTTTTTTTATATAATAAGAAACCACGTGGCCGCGGTAGCTTAGTGATCGTGGATTCGCGGGTCGAGTCGTGGGTTCGAGACCTGATGCCACGAAACAACACACAGAACCGCCTTGTAGCGGGGCTGATCCCTCAGGGGCTTACCTACTTCAGGTAAGTACGGGCTTCACGAACCCGAGGGACCTGAGTGATCTATTCCTTTCCCATGGGGTTTACTGTCTTTGGTAAACACGGGGGACGCGCCCCCGGGATGCCCTAGCGCTCTTTCTCTTGTTTTCGACCCCCTCTTCTGGTCAAATTGGCATCTTTTTTCCTTTTTTCTTCTCAGGGGCTCATTTTCGGATGAGTACGGGGGACCACGTACCCGAGATACCCGAGTGAAAAAATTGTAAAAGAAAGAAAGAAAAAAAAAATCTATGTTTGGTTCCGATTTTATTTGCAGATTTCCAAATTAGTTATTTTTCTTTCTGTTTGGGGTTGATTTTGCGGTTATTTTATGTTTGTTATCTTTTGTTCCTTACTTTCTGTATTTTCATTAATGTTTATTCTCTTGGGGATTTAAAAATAAAAAAATTTCATTTAGTACCTTCAATGTCAGTCCAAGTTATTATTTGACCTGACCCGCATGTTTGCCGTATGCGGCGACCCGTGCCGGGGGAAAGTGGAGTCTGGGGATCCTGTTGCGTTCCCTTTGGCCCATGCTTCTCCGTAGACGGGGGGCAGGGGTGAGCCCGCTCCTGTCAATCGGCTGGTGATCGCTTCGGAGGGGTTCTTCTCGAACCCCAACGACATTGCTATAGGGTTAGTGTTGCAGTTAGGGGTGCCTCGGGTGAACCGACGGATCCTCACCCCGAAGCTGTAATACTATACTTCAGTGCCACCTCTGGGGTAAGTGCCGTGCCTGGCAACTGCCAGATGTCCGGCGGGCTGCCTCCCCATGTTGGACTCTTATGGTGGGTGGAGGCGCACTGAAGTGAACACAAAAAACTACTTATGGATCCAAAACCCTCGTGCCTTGACGGAGGCCCAATTCCGTCAACCTCTTCTCCCATTGTGGAGCAACAATTGTCAGATACCAATAACGCTAGGTTTTTCATCATGAAAAAAAAGTGACTCTTTTTCCAACGTTTCACCGTTTTTAATCGAGAAGGCTATAACGGCCAGTGTAGGGTCTGTGAAGACAATTCGCAAGATGCGCTCCGGGGATTTATTTCTGGAAGTGTCGTCAGCGAAGCAAGCTTCCGCCCTTATAAATCTGCGCCAATTAGCTAATTTTGAAGTGACTGTAGCACCTCATCGTAGTCTAAACTTTTCTCGTGGGGTTATATCAGCCGCGGATTTGTTGAATGTGTCGAACGAGGAAATTCTTGAAAACATGAAAGATCAGAAGGTCTGTGAGGTTCGGCGTATAACAATCCGTCGGGATGGAAAGGTGCTTCCTACCAAGCACCTCATCCTGACGTTTTCGACGCCAGAACTGCCTCAGTCTGTTAAGGCTGCTTACCTTCAATGTCCCATTCGACCATATATTCCGAATCCGTTGCGCTGTTTCCAATGTCAACGATATGGACACTCTAAAACCAACTGTCGTGGTCAAGCCACGTGTGCTCGCTGTGCACAGGCTGGACACGAAAGTACAGACTGCGTGTTGAAGGAACGATGTGTCAACTGCAATGGTGACCATCCTTCATATTCTCGATTGTGCCCCACTTGGAACTTGGAAAAAGAGATCACGGCTGTAAAAATAAAGAATAGTGTATCCTATCCAGAGGCTAGGCGTATTGTCTCACAACGAACGCCTACCCCTGGAGTCTCATATGCATCTAAGATTAAGAAAACATTTAAATCTTGCACTACTCAGACTGACTCTGACCTTAACCAACCCAACTCAGCTGCAATATGTTCTTCTAAAAGTGAAACAACCAACAGTAAAAGTGGAGTTAAATCTCCTAGGAAAAATAAACACGCCCAGCTGAGAGAGGCTAAGGGGGATGGGCGGAAAAAACCACCCAAAATAAAGAAAACTGAGATCCCAGCGATGGATCTGCATCCAACTGCTGATGATTACACCATGTTAGTAGACATGGAGTCGGGAGAACCGACCTCCAGTGCGATTGGTTAATGGATACTTTTCTTTCCTGGAACTGCCGCGGTTTACGACCCAGACTAGAGGATATCAAATCCATTATATCTACGCACCAACCTGTCTGTGTTGCTCTTCAGGAAACGTTTCTGAAGAGTAATATGACAACCCGTGTGCGTGGATATAATTGCGTACGACTGGATGTTGATGCAGCATCATCTTCTTCGGGAGGTGTTTGCATCCTGACATCTCAGAACAGTCCTCACAACATCGTTACGCTGACCACATCGTTGCAGGCTGTGGCTGTGCGGATCCATACCCGCACATTAATCACAGTCTGCTGCATTTATCTGCCTCCTAACGATGTTGTGTCTCAAGTGGATTTGAATCACTTAGTAAATCAGCTACCAACTCCCTTCCTTCTGCTAGGTGACTTTAACGGACACAGCCCTCAGTGGGGGTATGATGGTACAAATTCTCGTGGTCGGCAGATCGAGCAGTTGATCTCTGATCATAGTCTCTGTCTGCTGAACACCGACGAGAAGACGTATTTCCATGCTCCCACTAGGACATTTCATTCCATTGATCTAGCCATTTGTTCACCAACACTGCTACCGTCGCTGAAGTTAAAGGTTGTAAATGATTTACACAACAGTGATCATTTCCCTCTCCTAGTCTCCCAGGTTCATGGTAATGGGGTGCGTTTTCGTCCCTCCACTTACTGCTTCAACCGGGCAGATTGGGATTTATTCACACGGATAGCAGTTATTACCGGTGCAATGGTTCAAGATCAAGATTTAAATAGCTCTGTTCGACATGTCACTACCTCTATCGTGGACGCTGCTGATGCAGCGATACCGAAGAGTACAAATTCAAAGCGGAAGATGAGTAAACCGTGGTGGAACACGGATTGCCAATCATCCTACAGGGAACAAAAGAAACTGTGGGGTATCTTCAGACGATATCCCACAACCGAAAACCTCGTAGCTTTTAAAAGGGCAAGGGCGATTGCTCGCAGAGTAAGGCGACATAGTCAGAGAGAATCTTGGATCAGGTATGTCTCTTCCATAACATCGTCTACCACAAGTCAACAGTTATGGAGAAAGGTAAAAGCTGCGAACTCCCTGTATCGGGAATTTTCCATCCCGATACTGGAAACTGCAAATGCTGTGCATTCTTCACCTGTCGAAGTGGCCAATGTAATCGGCCACTCTTTTGCTAGTGTGTCAAGCTCCGATTCTTACAGCGCTACATTTTTAGCGACTAAGAATCGTTCTGAGCAGACACCTATCAACTTCAGGTGTCGGCAACCACTCCCTTACAACTGTGACTTTGACATGTGGGAATTGAGAAAGGCTCTTTCCTTGGCTAAAAATACCAGTCCAGGCTCTGATGGTATAACATACGATATGCTTCGCCACTTGAGCGAGGATTCACTTGTCAGTCTCCTGTACCTATTCAACCGAATATGGAGGGAGCATGTGTTTCCTAGCCAGTGGCAGGAAGCAATCGTTATTCCTATTCTGAAGCCTGGTAAGGATCCAAAGAACCCTCTCCACTATAGGCCTATCGCTCTGACGAGTTGCCTCTGTAAGACCCTTGAACGTATGGTCAATGCCCGTCTCGTTTATCAATTGGAAAGGAATCAATGCATTCCTCTGTTTCAGAGTGGCTTCCGTAAAGGAAGATCCACGATAGATAACATCTTGCAACTCGAGAGTCAGATTCGTACTGCTTTCGTACGGAGGAATCATTTGGTTTCTATTTTCTTTGATATCGAAAAGGCATATGACCGTACGTGGCGCTATGGGATTTTACGCACTTTACATTCTTATAAATTGAGAGGCAATTTGCCTCTTTTTATTCAGATGTTTTTATCTTTAAGAACTTTTAAAGTACGTGTCGGAAATATTTTATCATCTTCTTTTACTCAATTTGAAGGAGTTCCTCAGGGAAGTATTTTAAGCCCGACTCTTTTCATTTGTCACCTGTCTCCAATTCTTTCACAACTTCAGCCATCTGTTCACGGATCATTATATGTCGACGATCTGCAGATTTCCTGCGAAGGATCGTCCATGCATCTAATCCAGCGACGACTTCAGAATGCAGTTAATAACTTGGTTACTTGGTGTGATGCGAATGGGCATAGTATTTCTCCCAGTAAGAGTAGTTGCGTGCATTTTTGTAGGAAACGGGGCCTCCATCCCGATCCTGACATTCGCATCCGTAATACGTCTATTCCTGTCGTCCCTGACGTCCGCTTCCTCGGAGTAATTTTCGACCGCAAACTCACTTTCCTTCCGCACATTTTACATCTGCGGAAGAGGTGTGAGAAATCCCTCAACATCTTGAAGGTGTTGTCCAACACCTCTTGGGGAGCGGATCGAATTTCTTTACTCCGAGTGTATCAGTCGGTTATTCTGTCTCGGATCGACTACGGATGTATCGTCTACGGATCTGCCTGCAAAACTACCTTGCGTAAGCTTGACCCAATCCACCATAATGCTCTGAGAATCTGCTGTGGTGCATTTCGAACGTCACCTGTGCAGAGTCTCTATGTCCTTTGTAACCAGTTACCTTTGAACTTGCGGCGTAAGAAATTGTCACTCAATTATTTTTATCGCATGTCTTCCGTTAATTTTCATCCAATTCAAACTGTTAATATCAGTACTTCTTTACGGAGACTTTATGAAGCTCGACCTTCTTTTATACGTCCTTTCTCTGAGAGGGTGAAAGAAATCATCAAGGAACTCAGCCTACATGACTTAGTTGTTCAACAGCGAAGTTTTATTAAATTTCCGCCTTGGAATATTCCAAGGTTTCTTTACCATAATCCCTTTGCCTCATACAGCAAGAGCACCACATGTCCAATTATTTTCCAACGTCTCTTTGCTTTCCATCGGAGTCAGTACGCGGATTTTATTCCGATCTACACGGACGGATCGAAAGGAACTGGCTATGTTGGCTGTGGTGTCGTTTCGAACGACATCAGGCACAGTTACCGGCTCGACTCTTCCTGCAGTGTCTACACTGCCGAAGCAGTCGCCATTTACTGTGCCCTTAAATTAGTCGAAAAATCTAGTTCCCGGAAGTTCGTCCTTTATACTGATAGCAGGAGCGTCCTGGAAACATTGGTCAATCTGGACGATCGCAGTCATCCTACTGTGGTTGACATTGCAGACATTGTTTGTAGTCTGTATAGTAGGGGTTATGTTATTAAATTCTGTTGGATACCTAGTCATGTAGGTATTTTAGGCAATGAACAAGCGGACTCAGCTGCATGTTCGGCAACGAATCCTCTGCAGCTTGCAGTTCCACTTGAGGACATCCGTTGTCACATTTTAAATTCTATTAATCAGGCATGGCAGGAATATTGGAATCTTCAACTCAATAACAAGCTACACTCAGTGAAGCCGATCATTGGAGAATGGCCTGTTTGTCCAATGCGAAGAGCGGATGTCAGATTGACTCGCCTTCGCATTGGACACACTCGATTTACCCATAGACATCTTTTATTTGGGGAAGGTGCTCCCGAGTGTCCTTCCTGCCATGTCCCTTACACGATTCATCACATTTTAATTATGTGTCCGGTTTTTAATGATCATCGCCGTATTTATTTTCAGTCATCTGTTTTAAACCTATCTGACTTGGTGGGGAAAACCCCCCACCATAACTTATTTGCTTTTTTAAGACATATTGGCCTTTTACACCATATTTGATTTTTAACCTTTTATCTTTTATGTGTCTTTGTGTTGGTCTCTTGTTTTTAATGACATTAATTTCTAATCGATTTTAACAAATGTTTGGCGCAGCATAGCCTACTTTGGCTCTTGCGCCAATAAAATCGACTGTCACTCACTCACTCACTCACTCACTGTAGCGGGGCTGATGCACGTTAAATCTGGTCCCAAATCCTCCCGTTTGTATGTTGTGGAACTTTGGATAGGGAGATGCCGGTTCGGGTGTCGATCTCGTCACTTGAACGAGCTTCAAAATTATGTGGTCAATCGGAAATAGCCCTCGTATTTCTTTTCAGTGCGGCTTAATTAAAACAATTATGCTGTCATATAATTTACGAAACACAGTTAATATTTTCTTTTACTTGCAAATTATTTAAAAATACAATCTAGTTTTTATTTGCATCATTTTCGTGGAAAAGACTCTCTTAAATTTTTGTTTCATTCCGTAATTAAAAGTTAAAAAATAATAATAAGTAAATAAAGAGCCAAGAATTATATACCTTCTATTTTATTTTTCATGAGTATTTGTATCTCATTTTCCTTCTTTGAGTTACATCAGTATCGATTACATTTAGAATTAAGTAAAGGAATCCCATGTCGTTCTCGGGGTCTGTTTATCGACCAATATTAAGAAGAGAAGGAACATCCTTTGATTAAATTTTTTCTTCGTTCTGTTTCGTCTTTTCATTTACTGGTTGCTAGACTACTGGGTTATGTTGAATTACATTCTTATGGGAATCAGCTGCAGATGACGTCTCTTTTTCGTGTTGCCAGCTGCCGCCAGTTCTTGTTATAAAGACGGAATAGTTGTTATCGCATCTTTCGAACGACTTCGCTGGAACTAATCATTATCGAAGAAACCGAGAAAGAGACAATTTAAAAGTCAGTCATATTGGAATATATATTCGGGGAGAGGGGAGATTTTTTAAAAAAACGTATTCATTTTTTTAAAAATAGTATTGAATTTTGATGTTTGAAATTAAAGCTCTCTTCGCATAATGTTATAGAATAGGACCCGAAATTGGTATATTTTCTCGGATAACAAAACTCTCGAAAAGTAATTTAAAATTCTAAATGCGCTGCTATATAGAACAGCGCAATTGATAATATTACTGATTTATATATCAATGAATGGCTTTTTTCTGGAGCCATGTTTTTTTCTCCTATTTTGTAATGTTGAATGGGTTTTGAAATTTACGTGAAAGGTGGGTTTTAAATGTGAAAAATGGTGCGTTTTTGGAATTTTAAGGTTCTGTATCATCAAAACAGATGTCTCGTATAATGACATAGACTTTCTTGGAAATTGGAACAATTTTGTGTCTGGAAATGCGTTCCAAGTTTCGATCGAGCTTTTTGACGTTAGACGAAGACAGCCTTAAGTTAACCATCTGTAAATAGCTATAATGTTTGTGGATAAACGGAATCAATGGATAATTTCTTTTTCAGTCCACTTAACTATTAATTATGAAAGTAGCTAAGTAAATTGATCTGAATAGATTGCTTAAATTGAACACATGCATTGATTTCCGGATCTTTGAATAAAATGTAATTGGACTTTCCCTGAGTTTAAACAAAATTCCTTGGTCCACCATTATTTTCTTTTAACATGTACTGTTATTTTTACATAGGATTCTCGAAGCATTTGTCTTGTTATTTGAATTATTCCGTATATTTAAATTGAGCTCCTAGTTCGCGAGAAGAAAAGCTCATTCCATTTTTAATAATTCATTTTGAAATTTCATTCATTCATGGATTTTTTTTTTACATAATTGGATAAATATATAAAATGCATATATGAAAATAATTCTGCCAGTCTCTTAAGAGTGCATTGCTACAAGTTTCAGTGTTTTCCCATTATTTTAATGGTGATAAATATAGCTATCAATTTTTGATTTCACCTGATTAATGTGTGCTTATTTAAGAATATTGCAAGTGATTAAAAGTTCTAACTCGTTTTTAATTTCAAACATAATTGTGAAAATTTTGTTTTCAAATATCGCGCAAGTCCATGTAAAAGCTCTTCATATATGTCGAAAGAGGATGATGTATTGATTTTGATAACAGTTTGGTGTAAAATCGATTTTCCGCATACTGTGTTCTCAGTGTTGATCAAGTTTTTTGTTTTATTGATTGTACATTTATGTCGCGTAAGAAGTAACATGAGGGCTATTGGCGACGGACCTCATAATTTTGATCCTTGGTCTAGAGACGAGGGCGACAAATGAGCTGGCATCTTCCTCTCCAGATTTTCATATCGGAGGATTTAGTCAGATTTAACATGCATCGACCTCTTTACACAATGGGTCTTTTGTGATATCATGGCTCAAATCCACGACTCGACGGAAACAACGCTCAGTTCTCGACCGTAACCATTAGGCAACCGTTGCCACTAGTGTTGATCAAAAAGCAAACAGAAAAATTATCCATTATATTTAAGACCCATAAAATAAATTAATGTTCGAACTCGTCGTTTTTGTGCGATTTTTGATATAATTTTAGTGAATTACGGATGTAAATATGACATTATTTCAGATAAATTATACTTTTAGAAATTTATATCAAAGTTTAGTATCGAAATTATATCATTGATGAATATATATATATATCTCAAAATTGAGGAATGGTGTACTATTTGTAATATTTGTACTGTAACGTATGTCTCTGAACTATAAAAAATATAATAACAAACGAACCAATTTGTTTCGTTAAAGATTTTAGAACATATTCTCTTCGTTTCTAAATTACATTGCTATTTAGTGATTTTGGAAATCTTATTCTAACAGTCTAATAGCTTCCAGATAGCTTTTGTCAGTCAGAACGAAAGCTCTCAGCACATTTTACTCATTGTTGGATAGATTGATTGCATTTGTTGTGGTGACAATGCAAGTTAAAACAATATGCTTTGTTAAAAGTGTGACTGTCAGGTCAACTTTGAGTCGAAGTAAAGGGTGCCAAAAAGCATCAAAAGAAAATTTGTTTCTCTGCCAAGTTCAGAAGCCGGCTAGTTGTTCTTGAAAATTTCTTTCAAGACTGTGCAAATAATGTACTTAATCAATAGCATTTTACTGAGCAATGATTCATTCAACTCTGTACCGTATCGATTCTTAAGAGACGAGGTATATTGTTACGAGCCTGCAATGATCTTTGTTTCCAAGTTTTGCTCTTGTGAATGAAAACATGTTTGTCGAATACCGAGGAGAACTCAAGCAATGACCCCCCTGACTTTGGCGATAAAAGAAAGGCTCTCGGAAGTGTTAGAATTTTGTCGAAATCTCTATTAGAAGAATTATGGATTTTTCTTGAATATTTCCTGTGATGTTACACTTGTCCGCTTAACAGCTATAAATATGCTGAGATGCAGAGTTTGATGGAATCTGCGGAAAACTGTCTGAGCCTGCTTTTGAAGTATAATTTCGTCTGCGGTGTGTATTAGTAAGCTGATGAGCTGAGCGTTAGTGAAACTACCTTGTCTATTAATGCAAGTGCTGTTTTTGTTTTCTAATCTGTAAAAGATTTTCAACCCTCGATTCGTCATTTTCTGAATTGTTGTGAATAAAGCGTGATTTTCCATTATCATCCTTGTTTGATTGTTTTCACGATATATACCCACGGGATGAAGATTTTTGTGACGATATGCTGTACAAATTTCTCCAAGCCATTGCATTTTCGCTAAGAATTCGTTGTTTTGCTGAGGTGATATTTTAACAGGGATTTTAACGAAACCATTTTTTATCAATGAAAATCATTCTTCGGAGTTATTTTAAAAGATTCTCCCCCGCATTTGAGAGTACTAAAATAAAAACTTGTTTTGAAAATATTTACGATAAAAATTCTTCGAAGGTATGAAGTAACAAAAATGCTTAGAAATGATATAATGCTTAAAATTTAACAATTTCATCCTTCTGCTTAAAATTGTCTGGAAACGATTTTGAAGATTAGTTCGATATTTTCCCTAAATGTTTTGTTGTATCAAATCTTTTACATAATTTAAAATTATATATTAAAGTAACCTTTTCTTTGCTTTAGATGAGTGATGATTATTTTATAAGTTATTAAGGAATCAAATTTCAAATAGGAAAGGTATTTTTACTTGAAGGAAGCTTTTACTTTGCTAATTTTCCTGCATGATTTTTTTTTTAAATAAAAAAAAAATATTTAACGTATTGGCTTAAAGAAAATTTAAATTTGCTTTTTGAATGTTAAAATTAAATTACTATTTAGTTCACGGGTAAGGGAAATATATTAATTATGTTTTAAAATTAACGAAATGAAGAAAAATGCTATTGTACGTGCAGCTTACAAAAGAACATTCTAATTTTGAAAAGCTACAGTTGCAAAACTAAAGAAGTTACAATTTTTTTTTTGGTGGAAAAATTGAATTAAAAATAACGCTTTAAAGTTTTTGAAATTGTAATAATTCAGTGTGACCACCATCAGAAATGCGAAAAATTTCCAGTGGTATGATATGGTGGATTGGTCGCAGAATAGATAAGGTCCTTGCTCTGTATGACCTCTTGAGGCTTTCTTTATGTTAATATGAGTATTATGACCCCGAATGATACCCATATTTACCTGAAGAAAGGGATCTTCTTTCTCAAGGAATTTACTATCTTTAGTAAAGACGGGTGACACGCCCCCAGGATACCCAAGTGATCATTCTCTATTTTCTACCCGTCTTCGCCCTCAGGGGTTTACCTTCTTCAGGTTGGATGGAAATCATGACCCCAAGGTACTCTAGTAATGTTTTTCTTTCCTTAGAAGATTACTGTCGTTGTAAACGCGGGAGACACTTCCCTGGGATACCTAGCGATCTTCTTCTATTTTCTACCCTTTTTTTTTGTATTTACCTTTTTAGTATTTTTTCGATTATTTTTCCTTCCGCCTGGATCACATATACGTTGTTTGGCACAGCACAGCCAAAATTGGTTCTTGAGCCATAAATCGTCTCTCACTTGCTATTAATTAGTAGCCTCCAAGAAGTCCTGATTTAAGTACCTGCAATTTTTTTTTCTGCAGGGCTGCTTGAAAGATAGTGTTTTTTCCCCCTTCCACTATTGGTGAAATATCGATGAATTGAAAATACGAATAACTACAGCCATCCAAACAGTAACACCGGACATACTGAATAAAGTGTAGGTGGAATTCTACTATTGAATGGATCTCGTTTCGTGTTTCTAGTGGTTTGGTTCATTAACGTCGCACTAGAAGCTACACGATGGCTATTGGCGACGGACTTCGTAATCTTGAACCTCAGTCAAGTGATGAGGACGATCCCTGCGCTGGCACCTCCATCTCTTAACTTTACCCATGTGGTAACTGGGTGTGACAGAATAGTCCCACTTTTGCTCATGTATGTCGTAAGAGGCTACTAAAATGGATACGCGCATCTGGGGGTATAGCCGGGCACCCTGCCCCGAGGGATTATATCAGGAGACTTCAAGGGCTTACCTTCTTTTTTAGGTAAGTAGAATACCCTAACGATCCTTCTGTATTTTCAACTCTCCTTCTTGTCATTTTTTTTTTTCCAACTTTTTTCTCACGTCCAGATCACAGTTGCATCTTGTTTGACGTAGCATAGCCACTTCTGGCTTTTGCGTTGGCGCAGCATAGCCTACCTTGGCTCTTGCGCCATAAAATCTCACAGTCACTCAATCTGGCTTTTGCGTCAATAATCTTCACTTTCACTCGTTCACTCCATTTCCTAACTTCCGCACAACGTCAATTGTTTTTGGAGGTGTTCACATTGAATATTTATAATTTTATGAACTTTGAAGTATAACTTTTAATTCTTCAAAAAAGCTTAAAACTTCTTTAATTTTGACCGCAACTATTTTGTTTATCCTTTCGTTTCCATTCAGTTTATTTATTCTGGTATTTGGCATCAACTTAATAATTATATCAAATGTTATTTGCGATGAGATCTGTGCAGTAATTTGGTAAGAGAGCGTGATTTATCGCGAAATTTCAGGATTTCATTCCAAATATAATTACTAGGCACATTTAGTTCATATTTATTGCATTCGATCCAAAGGAACATTTTCTGTGTTGGTTTATTCTATTAATCTCCCCTGAATTTCCCGCAATACCTCTTCATGAATAATTTCCCTCTTTTCTATTCATGCCTAGGAATGAAGTGTTAACATTCTCAATAAATCTTCCTCCTAACGATCCTATTATAAAAGCTATTCAAACCATCTGCAACTTTTCACTTCCAACAAATATTTGGACAACGCCATGCGATCCTTACTTTATGAATAATTGAGCTTTTATTCCTCTCGAAACGTTTAAACAAAAAGCCCATTGTCTTTATTCAACCAGATTGCTTGGAATTCTATAAAACCCCAAGCACTTCAATTGCTGGTATAAAGTGAACTTTATGTGACTTTCCTCATCCATTCAATTAATCGTCACCAAAAACTTCTTTATTTCAGAAGAAAAATCTTATCTTCAGTTATTTTGTTTCGTTAAAGATACCTTTATGTCCTGGAGGCGGTAAAATTCCCCAAAATCCGCCTTTATCTTTTTTTTTTTTTAAAAAAAGAACTAATATTTATTTCTTCGAGGGCTTCTTTCCCATTTTCCTTTGTGATTTTGATCTTGTACATCCTTCATGGATTCAAGCCATGAAATGTCATTGAAGATCTATCTTCTTCCGTCTTTATTTTTTTACCCTTCTTCTCTGCTGCTTTTATTGTTTTTTATCTCTGCAGTTCGACATCTTCAACATTTCGAATTGTTTCGCAGCCATTTTGTTTTTGCAGCTGCGTCAATCACGTTTTGGAATCGGTTCTTTAAAAAGTTATTTATTTATTCCTGAGAAAGAGTCAGGAGTTTTTAAAATCCTTTATATGTTTTCAATAAAAGGCGTTCTGTAAAGGTTATTTTGAAGATTTCTTTGTGAAGAAATAGTAAATTGGAATAAATTTCTATAAAAATATCTAGATGACCAAACGTTTAAATTGAAAAATTTCGATTCGAATTTTCCCAAACTTCATTTAATGGGAAATAATTCGATATAAAAACCAACGTTTTTAAAAATAACGTTTTTATATGGTAGCAAAGTTTATTAAAGAAAATTATTGAAATATTAGTTAAAACTGTTAGTTATTTTTAACTTTAAAATTTACTTAAAAAGATACATTTGTGAGCATATTAAGAAATTCATAATACTCATAAAATCAAAACATGCATTTGAAAGTTTGTAAGTCATTGGGAACCAGAATTCAGGAAAGGTTTATCCTTGGCGACAAGAATTATTTGGCAGTATTTTGCCAAATGTGGCTACCCTGTTCCGTTTCACGGGTTTAACGCTCAGCAAAAAAAAAAAAAAAATCGCCAAGTTTGGTGCCAATTTTTGAAATCGCGCCAAGTGTTTGGGCTAAACTGCATTATTAAAGAAAATATTAGTTAAAACTTGTCGCAAATGTCTAAATATTACATTGTTAGGCGAGTACGAACGATTCCCAAAATTTCAAAGCTCTAGCTTGATGGGAAGTTGGTTAAATTAACGATCGAAAATTTGATGACACACACACACCAAGTGAAATTCAGAAAAACGTTTTAAAATCAGGACCCACTACACGCACACTACATAACACCACACGCACATATCTAATTTTTATAATTATTATTAAGATACATATAATCTTAAATAATTATTAGACAATAGCTTACATTTTTTTAATATTGGTTAGTTGTGTTATTAAGTTGTTTTAGGCGGGAATGTAAAATAGTTCGCCATTTATTAAGTGCTTGTAGAATTATAACGTGAGCTATTGTTGTAATATTTTATTCGTTTCTTAGCATGTTTTGCCTTTTTAAATGAAATGTAATTTGTTGATGATTTTCTTCATTTTTGTGTAATATACAATTCTATTTTAAATTTATTAATTTTTTTGTATTATGTTTTGGATTTGTCAAACTTTTCTTTCAATTTTCGGTCAGTATCTTTTTATCAAGGAAAAATTATAGCCGAGTGAAATAGTTAGGATCCTACAAAACAAGTGTACCCACACATTGCAGTCTTAGCCTGTGATAGCATTATTTATTATTTTAAATATTTGTTCTCTATCCTCTGTTTAATTCTTTTCTTAGTTGATTCTAATTTTCAAATATTTTGTTTGTTTTCGATTGACTCTTCCCTATGTTTTAAATGACCGTGTTTGTAGCTTTCATTAATTATTAGTTCATTTATAGTGAAAGTGTGTACACTATCATCATGTCTTGTATTTGATTTTAATGAAGTTTTTATTTAATTTATTGTATAATTATTGATATATTTTTTTATTCTGAAGAGGTTTTTTCCCCCCTATAGGTATTTATTTTTATTTTGATTTAAATAATTAGGATTTAAGTTCAAATAATCCTTTTAGCATTAAAGAATAGACTCAAAATATGGAGCGTTTTGTATTTTTGACAAAAGCACTAATTGAAATAGGAATCAAACTCATTAAAATATACCTTTTCCTACGCATTAATTTAATCAAGAAATATAAATATTTCTGGGTTTTTTTTTTTCTTACTTAAACAAGTGTTCTGGAATTGAGCTAAGTTCATTAGCATTAACTTACAACAATGTCAGGTGTACTACACACTCGGTAATTATATAGGGTTATAATTATTGAATATTCTCTCTCTTAAAATAGGCAGGAAGGTATGTGAAGCTGGTTTCTTTGTAAATAACGGCTGTACTCTTTTAAATTTCCAACCTTGTGGTGACCGGGAATGACAGAATAGTCCCACTGTAGCTCGTGCATGTCGTAAGAGGCGACTAAAATGGGTACCCAGCGTCTGGGGGTATAGCCGAGCACCCTGCCCCTGGGGATTATATCAGGGGACCACAGGGACTTGCTTTCGTTAGGTAAGTACGGGAATCATGACCCCGAGGCACCCTAGTGATCTTTTTCTTTCCCATGGGGTTTACCGTCTTTGGTATACACGGTTGACGCAACCCCAGGATACCCTAGCGATCCTTTTCTATTTTCGACCCTCCTTCTTGTCAACCAGTTTGTGTCTTTTCTTCTTGTCTAGACCACAGTTAAATCTTGTTAGGCGCAGTATGGCCACATCTGGCTCTTGCGCCATAAACTTTACATTCATTCCCTTTTAAATGTGCTGTTATTTTTTCTTAAACAATACGTTTGTAGGGTTCCTCCTTCCCATCTTTTATAGCATTTTGAATTCGAGAGATTTTCCTTTAAACCTGCCCAGAAAATAAATTAGATAACTCTTTTTGTATCGAATAATATTACTCTTTTAAATATTATAGTAAGTTTCGTATCATAAGAATATGAGTTTCTTTTATTTTTCTCTGTAGTTATGTGGTAGAAAATTTGTATAAATATTTTTCTCCCTTCATACAATGTATTCTTTTATCGGAAAATATAATCGTACTGGAAAGTATACTGTTAAATATATAAGCCTAGGAATAACAATGTTGCTTTATTTGAAAGTATTTAGAGTTCCCCAGTGTTGTTATTAAAAGCAAAATATTTGTATTCCTTTTGTAGGGTTAGTTGTGTTATTTTTTCCCGCTCTTCTAATCCGATTAAAAGTTTCTCCTAACACAACACACAATAACATTTCGATATATCGGAACTTCAGAGAAAAAAAAGAAAGATCAAATTCATTTGGTAAATGAAGTCCGTGTTTTCCTTGTGTTTCTATCGTAGAATTCTATTAAAATAACAGCTGCGGTGGAGAGCTTATCGCAGAAAAAAATGCGCGGATCCGCAAGGTTTTTGGAAAAATCTATTATTTTCATAAGAATGTGGCATCAGTATGGATGAGATGCCTTCTGAACGTAATGGTTTACCATATTTGCATTTCCCTTTTTCTAAATAGCCCAAAGGAAGGCTTTCTAATGTGTTTGCGTGACTTTTGAGTAACTTTGCGATTTAGCATCTTTCTTATCTTTTCGGGTTTTAAATGCGATTTGTAAAGTGGGCGGGACGAGGTCCTTGGAATTAGATTTTTGGGGTAAACTGGATAGTGCAAGCGTTAAATTGCATTTTGTGTTTAGTTGCAACCACTATTTGCGTAAGTGGCTTAATTTAACGTCGAACAGGTTGCGGTTAGTGGTGTAAAATGTTCTGTTTTGTTTGCCTTTTTTGTTTTGTAAAGTGCTTTGTTGGATAGATCAAAATTATGTCTAGAGAGCGTGTATGCATAATTAGGATTTAGTAAATCGAATATATATTGCAGAAATAAAACATTTGTTTATATAAAAGTTTTTTTTATGTAGTTTAACCTCTTTTTTTTTATTCTGTTAATCGAAATACGTTATCTAAAAACACTCTTATCTATATATATATATTTTGGGGTTAACTGGATAATGCAAACTGTAAATTGTAATTTGTATTTTAGTTGCAACCACTATTTGCATAAGTAGCTTAACTTAACGTTGAACTGTTTGTAGTTAAGTTTAAAAGGTTTTGTTTCGTAATATATTAATATATACTACTTTTTTTGGAAAGATCAAAATCAAAGTTATGTTTTCTGAGTGTGTATGGCTATTTTTAGGATTTAAGTAAATCGAATATATATTGCGGAAATAATTAATCCATTTACTTTTATTATTTTTATGTAAATGTGTTTTTGAAGAAATTTTAATTCTCTTTTATCTTCATTAAATCGAAAAACGTAATCTGTAAAAATATTTTATCTTCATTAAATCGAAAAACGTAATCTGTAAAAATGTTTTATCTTCATTAAATCGAAAAACGTAATCTGTAAAAACAATCTTTGCAAATTAATCTGAAAATGATATACGGGTAAAATATGTTGGGTAAATATACTGGTTTTGCACTTACGTATTAATTGGAAAAATAATTTCCCAGGGATTCTAAAATAACAAGAAACAATTTTAATAAGTTTCCGAAAATCCACAAAATAATGCCTCAGAAGTATTCGAATAAAAAAAAAACGAACATCCTCATTATTTTTACCAATGGAATCAATTAAATTTTTTTTCTTCTGAGGGAATAAGTTGAGGCACTCAGTTTTATTTTAAAGCAGATAATCATGCACATCGAAGAATTATGGTACTTTTCCAGTTAATTAGTGTTTTGTAGTTTTCAAGTTTAATTATCCCAAATATTATTTCTCATTAGTAACTACTTCCATGTTTTTCAAAACAACTTATTCTCTTTTATTGGAAGCATTCAATAAACAATTATTGAATGCTTATACAGTTATGTTAGTTTTTTTTAAAAAAATTATTGCACTTCAAGAATGAGAATTTTTATCATATTTTTCGTATTTTTACATTCGTGTTTTATTCACTCACAAATTAAAACTACTGTAGTATCTTCTAATTAAAGACACACACTGGACCAGACATTTTGTTCCTTAAATAGAGGTGCCCACTGTATTTTGTTTGTTGCATGTCAGTAGATATTTGTGTCCGTCGAGTTTTAGATTCGAGTCCTAGTCGCTGTGTTCCATCTATTTTCATATTTAAAAGTTTGGGAGAGGTTCAAATTTTATCGCAGAAAATATGATTTTCTAAATAGTTTGTTAATTCTTTGGATATACACGCAGAGAGACATAAAAATGGTTCAAAGGCTTCAAATTAGAAGGTAGAGTTATTTTTTTCTCTCTAGAGACAAGTTTCGTATTCTCTCGACGAACGCGCAACATCTATATATATCGCGCTCTTCTGAAGTTCTGTTTTGTTTCTCGATTTCGACTGGAGTTGCCGATCGCGGTTTAACAAATTATCCAAAAAAATCATTATCTCTCGCCACTAGTGCCATTAAAGACCTGTCGTGTAGCGGAATTGATGCACGTGAAATCTGTTGAGAGTGGGTGTGAATGTTAGAAGTAGGATGCCAGCTCATGAATTCGTTCTCTTCATGTGACCGAGGTTCAAAATTACGAGATTCGTCCGTTATGGGTATGGTCCTTAGAGCGACGATAATAATCAATCAATCCAATCAATCGGCCGATAATCATATCTTCATTATGAAAGATAACTAAGTTGTATGAAAAATCCAAAATGCATTCTAAGAGACCCAAATTACATTCAGGTTCTTATATAAAGCGTGTTTTCATAACCGGACTCTAGCATGCAGTTTCCTTGGTTATATGCTCTATTCAGTTGAACCATGCGCACAATTTTATGCAAAAGTTGTTTGTTTGCTTGAGATCTGTGTATATTTGTGGTAATTATTATTTTTATTTTAACAATTTATAGTAAATGAAAGAAATTTCCCAGACAAAAGGAATAATCTAACTAAGGTTTGGTTTGAATTTTATAACGTAGCGATTCTTCTCTATTTTCGATCCTTCTTGTTATCCATTTTTTTTTTTGTCATCTAGATGACACAAACTGTTTGGCGCACCATAACCAGATTTGTATCTTGCGCCGTGAATCTTAACATTCACTTACTGACTTTGAATTAAAGTCGCACTGGATCTGTTGGTTATGAAATTCGTAATTTTGAACCATTGTCAGATGACACTTGAGCTGGTTCTCCCGTATTTCAACTTTCAAAGTGCGTAAGGATTTGAAAGCCCATTTTCCTTTAACATGTAGCAGGTTCCTTGTTCTTTCCAAAATATCTTTGGAATAATAAAAACTGGACCCGTCTCTTGATTAGAACATGTGAGTCAGTGATGGTAGAGTTTAATGTCGCTGGGAACGCTGGGAAAATAATCGAGCATATAGGCCGCGGAGCGGCCTTCAGGCTCGGGTCGACGAATTGCATCAGTCGCGAGAGCCAGATGTGGCTATGCTGCGCCACACAAGGTATAACTGTGATTTAGGTGTTTGAAAAAATATAATAGATAAAAATTGGTTGACACGAAATATTTTGATTCAATTAACAAGTTACGGGGGGAAAGAACATGTTTCTCTATATAATAATATGTAAGAATATTTCTCTTTCATTCAAAAATATATTTATATGTACAAGGTATAATTATGCAAAAATATAATTATGATTTAGCTACTTAGCACGTTTATCTTTACTTCCGAAAGTTGTGACATAAAAAAAAAAAACAGGTATAAGTATGCTAAGTAGATGTGTTTAGAGAACGAGAAGCGTCAATCGAAATTTTATGGAGGGTGTTTAATTTGTACTTAACGATGCGTATCTGAGTAACTTCCTCAATCCTCTCCAATTCATTGCTTCCTTCTAACACCATTTTAACCTTTTGCTTCCACTGAGATTCATATCCTGTGCTTGTAAAAAAAAATGGTTTTTGTAGTTGTAGTATTCAGGTTATACGCGGTCGATCTGTTCTCTGCATGCTTTTCTTTTTTTCATTACACTTATGAGTTGATTGAGACTAGAAGTATCAAATAATCGACTCAATTTTTCAGAACTCGTGTCGTTGTTCAGACTTCACGACAGGTGGCGCTGCTAAGTGTATTAACGAAATGTATACGTCGAATTAATTCGAAGCTAAAATAATGCGAAAATTTTAATTTCTTATGTTTTCCTGAAGAAAAGAGGTGAAAAAAAGATGAAAGATGTAACATACAAGCTTTGTTTTACAAAATATATTATATATATAAAATTTTTCGCTTATATGAAATGTTTTTATTATGTACCTGATCAAGTTGCAACGTTTTTTTTTATATAAAAAAAAATAATAATAATCGTATTGTTTTACTTCCCTCTTTTATAATGCAGACCCCTGCGTGTCAATTCAAATGATTCCATTCTGCAAATGGTGAAAAAATAGAATCTTCTACATAAGACTGGCCTTTAAATAGTGTCGAAACTCATGTAGATGTGTCATAGCTTCTGTTGCACGTGGCGGAACTTATACCTAATGATCCAAGAGGTTCGCACGAAAAACTCGAATTATCCACCATTGGAATCTCGCGAACATAAAGTGACATTAAAAAACATCCCTCTCTTCCCTTTATCTTAGAAACACTTTTTAAATAATAATGCACGTCAGCTAGAAAGTGTCATTGAATTATTTAGAATGTGAATGATTTAAGAGGAATTGCACGAAAAACTCGAATTATCGATAATTATTTTCCCATTGTTTTTATGCAGATTTCTAGGGAATGGGCAAAAAATTCGAACTGTAGAAATTCGATTTGAGAAAGGACCCCCTCAGGGGCGTACTATTTTTTAAGTAAGTATGGGTATCATCCACCTGAGGCATTCTAGTGATCTTGCTGTATCTTATGGAGTTTACCGTCTTTGGTAAACACGAGTGACGTGTCCCCGGGAAATTTTAACGATCCTTTCCTATTTTTGACCCTCTTTCTTGTCAACCATTTTTTTTTTTTTATCTTTCCCCTTATTTTTTCAAGCGTTTAAATCTTAGTTATACCTTATTTGGCGCATCGTAGCCACATATGGCTCTTGCGCCATTAAACTTCCCCATCACTCTTACTCACTTGTGTAAGATAGAAGAAGGGAGTGGGCAATATACAAATTAATATCTATGAGGTGGTCCAGGCCCAAATACTTGTTTAAAATTTATATCGAAGTAGAACAAAACTTTGTGCTTTCCCAGTTTTTTATTGAATTAATTTAAATTTTTTAATCGAGAAGTTTTTTGATAATAGAATATTCGTTAAAGAATACGAAACGAACGTATAACCTCATCATTGTCATTAAAAATACAGATTTTTCAGTATGATATCTATATTTTTAAAATCAGTGATTCGTTGCAATTTTTTTTGTATATTTAAGTTATTATTAAATTTGTTTTCTGTTGGGAGGTTTCAGGATTCTTAACTATTATCCATGAATGCGAAAAAACACTTTTCAAACTAATATAACATACCAGTGAAACATAACAGAAACTTACCACGCTACCACATAATAGTCACTCACACACACATATATATTTGCCTTAATTCTCATATTTTCTAACAGTTTTAAAGAAATGTTAAAAAGTTATAAAAATAAGTTGGACACGTTTCAAAATTACGAAAATCAATATTAACTGCACGCAGGATTCTAAAATACAACATTATTCAAAATTTACTAAAGTAATGTTATTTAGCAGAAAAAGACGTTTAATTTTGCAGTCCAACACATAATTCTAAATAAAAAAAAAAAAAAAAAAAAAAAAAAAAAAATCAGAAAATTTCTTAAAAACGATGATTTAGAAATGTACAAAATTTTTTGAAAAAATTCAATTTAAAATTCGCATGAATTTTTTTCTGTTAGTACTTAGTCTAAAAGTTGTGGGGGGTGGTGTTTAAAGTCATAAAGAAACTCTTATTTTGAACATGCGTAGGAAATTTCAAACTAATGTGATTAATATCGTACTAGCCCAAACGTATCGTGATATTTTTTGACTAATCATTTCTCGTTAAAATATTGACTCGCACTAAATTCGAGGTCTAGGAAATGGAATGTATATAACACCTCTCTTGTTACTTTCCTAATATTACCTAATTTGTTTTACACTTCTGAATTTTACTACCATGAATGAACCTGTGTTATAAATTACTTTGAATAAATGCTAATCTCTGACTAAAATATCATCCCCCTCCTTAAGTTTTTGGTTTCGCGTTAAACTCTGGTTAACACGGTAGTTTCTGAGAAATCCCGTTAAGTTGAATTTCTTTTTTGTTTGTTTTTAAAAATCGAAGTTAAAAGTTGAAAAATAACTTTCAAAACTAGTTAAACAAAGT
>BMAW01027925.1:132900-276685 GCA_019974015.1 Nephila pilipes
CGAAGTTAAAAGTTGAAAAATAACTTTCAAAACTAGTTAAACAAAGTTTTTTAATCCCCCCCCCTTCTCACTCAGGGATTTTTTAGAAGTATCGTTAAACTTTTGGTCCCAAAATGTAAGGAAAATATTGGACCCTAACATAGAATTTTTTTCAAAATATCAAAAGTTTTAAAGTTCAAGGCTCCTGTAGAGAACCTTTAAATGTTTATTTTTTGTAAATAACAAATTAACACGATTAAGAATGCATTCGGTGAGATATGGAGAATATTTCAATTACTCAAATATTTTTCGAGGATCTTCGAAATCTCTTAGGTACGTGTGTGTGAAAGGGTAAAAGATTTAGAACCACATCCATTTCTTTTTAAACCAAATCAATTTCTCCTCGAAAAGTGAGCGCTAAAAAATATCCACTTGGAATCAACTCAAATATTTTTTTTGCTTTCTTCAAGTCAGGTTAAATCGGTTAAAAGCCATAACAAATATACTACATTTTGTAATATTTATGACAGGAAAAGGATCGACGTCCAATCAATCGTGTTTGATCACTGTGGCCTTCGACTGTCTTGGTTCTCGTAACTTTCAATGGAACGATTGCGGTCACTTTCTATCTAGTCCATTTCATGTGTCAAATGAAGCCGGTCCACTCGTTTGTTCCTATGGGAACCAAACACAGAGAACTTATGGAGGTGATTTAAATGATCGATACGGTGACCTGTATCGGGGCGCCTCTCTGTCTCATCGAATTTCCAGCCCCGAGCTTCTCAAATGGTGCTACCTTGTGGCGCCGGCCTGCCCCCTGGATTCCGTATAAACTATGATGCGGATTATCCTATGAGTAAGCGGGTTCCCATCGATAACTCATGGATTTTCGGATGTTTCCTGATATGTAATAGGTAGGGGGTTAGATAGATATGAGGAACATTTCTCACTGCATTGGTAGATTGCATAAATACTAATTATATTACAGATACGATTGAAATAAATGCATATACTGTGTGTTACTGGTATGAATCGGTCAAGAGAGAGATTTGGGAGTAAATAGGTTTCTTTTTCATAGCTAAATAACCCTTCATTATTGTTGGATAAATATAAGGAATTTTTTTTAAAATCAAAATTTTTATCTAAAGATGGAATAAAAGGCATAAAAATATTTTTTTTAAATTAAAAATATATATAGTTTATAAAAGTAGGAGACGCTTAACTAAAATACCTTGGTAATTACCGATAAATTGAGTATCATAGCTACTAACAAAATAAAATAAATTAAAAAAAAAAAAAGAGTGGTGAAGTGTGGAAATTAGAAAGGCGAGACACCACATCAAATGCTGTTTTTTTTTTTTTTTTTTTCCCCACTTGACTGCGGTTCATAATTACTAGGTCCGTCGCAAATAGTTGTTCTGTTGCTCTCTTGGACAACTGATACAAATCAAACTTCAATTAGGGAAATTTAGATGATTCATAGTTTGTGTGTGAGAAAATAGTGAAGAAATGGAGATCTTGATATTTCTTTTTTTTTTTACAGAAATTCTGCATTTCCATTTCGTTGTACAGCTTTTCTCTTGATTTATTATTAAGCTTGCGAAATGCATTTTAATCTTCATTTATCTTTCTCTCATCATTGATTATTTCAATCCTTTAGGCGCTATTTTAAATTATAAGCGCTAAATACTGCTCAGGGAATCATATTTGGCTCAGTTCCAGAATTGTGAAACATTGACTTATAGTGTTTTAATTCGTGTAATTTCTATGAGCAATAATTAATTCCAGCCATCATTATTCATATTATATATTATTGTTAATATGTATCACAAGGATGTGAATATTATACAAAATCAAACTTTACTTTCGTTATATTTTATCATCATAAATTTAGCTGTAGGATAGCTATTATAATTTTAACAATAATTGTAGAGTAATATGTATGGATTCCAAATAATTTTAACGACTAAAATTCTGGTTTGTGTTTCATTGGATATGATTTCTAATCATGATTGTATTCACTGAGGTTTTTATTAAATATTCCGTATTTTGAAACTTTTTTTCTCAGCTAAGTATTATTGATTTTCAAATTTTATCTAGCAACAGTGCATAATATTTAGACATCTTCATTTAAAAGGTTATTTGAACCTATTGCTCTGTAATTCTTGATCACATGTCACAAGATCTTAATTTTTGGTTTTTTGCTTCTTTGTAATTTGAATTGATTCTTCTTGAAAAACATGGATTTTGGTATGTTGTTTTTTTAAACTTTTAAATTTATAACTAAAAAGTGAGAGATTTAATTATACTGATTTAGTGTTTTGGAACATTTTTAATTGAAGGGCTTTTTTTGGATATTTTAATGAGAAATTTTAATGGATGGTTTTTAATTGAAATATTTTAAATTGGAAAGTTTTTTAGGTAAAGATTATTTGATTGGATTTTTTTTTTTTTTTGGGGGGGGGGTAAGTATTTGAGATATCTTCCCTTTTATTTTCTTCCTTTTCCCCCCCTTCAATTTACAAAACGAATTTTGTAGTAATCCAATTTTTGCGCAACAAGACTGGGGGAGGATTGGTACCATAGAACATGTTTAACCCCACAATTCAGTCCTCAGTCTGAATGTGCATGTTTTGTTGGATATTCAAATTATTCATTTAGTTTCAAATGTGATTCAATTTTTATTTATCTATTTTCTTAGTTATATAAATGTTTTCTTTCGTTGATTTTGGATTTTAATTGTTCTCTTATTTTTATATGTTTTAATAATGATTTCGTTGCTTTATCTTACGCACACTCGCCTGCATGTGCTCGATTTAAAGGAGGAATATAAATGTTTATTTTTTTTAAATCGAAGAAGTATACTTACAATTAATGAAACACTGCTAAATTTCAATTTTTTTGTCAATCTCACTCTCTTAGCTTTATTTTATTTCATAATATAATTTATATCGAAGAATTTCTTACGAGAAAGTTTAATCTTAATAATAACAGCCGTCTAATAATAAATTTCCGTTTCTGAAGTTATACGTAATTAACCCAGATTTTTCTCTTAAAACGACGTTGCTTTGCTTTTAGTAACATAAACTACTCTTCCTAGAATTATAATTGAACTCTTGCCAAATGTAATCCCTATCTCAGTCGCATATTTGGCGTAAAACCTATATCTTCTACAATAGTCTGCTTACTTTTTTTTAGAGTAAATACAGAAGATTTTTCATCCGCATCCTTTATTTTATTCACCCTCTTTTGTTGTTCACTAAATTCCCTTTCTCTGACCTCTCGCAAAGTGACGAAATGAGGTCAGGATTTGAAATGACCACTGAAATGGATTGTGGCTTACGATAAAATGTTAAATTAACTGCTGGTTGGTTGAGATCTTTTTAACTAGAAATTTTTAGTAGAAATATATAAAGGAGGTCGAAGCGGAGACACGTGAAGCGTGGAGTCGAGCAGATGACCAATTTTAGGAAACGTTAAAGAGAAGATTCTCTTTGAAGGAAATATAGCGGTCGCCGTAGCTGGTCATGGTCGCGACTTCTTGGCCGACTTTGTTTCTATCGAGTCGTCTCGGGCTCGAACCCTAACGCCACTAGAAATTCGACGGAGTTGATGCGTGTTAAATGTGTCGATGCTCAACCTAGCATGATGAGATGATGTGGAAATTTGGAGAGAGGATGTCAGTTAAGTTGTTCGGCTGTGGTAGGCGAGTAGTTATGGTCGATGGCTCAGAACCAGCCTTCTTTCCGTCGAGTTGTATACCTTTCAGTTGCCAACTTTTTTTTTTTGGCATATAGTGGCATCATGACCGACCCCGAAATGCTCTGTACCCCCCCCCCCCCCGATGAGTTTATTGCCAATGGTAAACACAGGTGACGCAGTCCTAGCAATCCTTCTGTACTTTCGACCCTCCTTCTTGTCAACCAATCTTTATCTTTTCATTCTTTTTTTCTGTATAGTTTACAGTTTAAACAAATATTTGGCGCAGCACAATTGGATTTGGCTTTTGTACTACAAATCGTAACTGTCACTCACTCATTCACTCCATTGAATCGTGTGGCCACAGTAGCCTAGTAGTTATGTTTGTGAATTGTTTCCGTCGAATCAGGGGTTCGATCCCTGATGCCACTAAAGACCCGCCGTATGGCATTGATGCACGGGAAACTTGTTGATGTACCAATTCCTCTCATTAGCTTGGCGAGGAAGTTTGGAGAGAAATGTTCCAGCTCATTTGTCGTCCTCGGCACTTGACAAAGACTCAAAATTACGAGATTCGTAGTCAGAAGCTCTCGTGTTACTTCGAAATGCGATGTTAATAAACAATCAATCAAATCCATTTGGGGGTGAAATGTTGTGTGACAGTAAAGAAAAGGAATTCGTGTTCTAAACGAATATTGTACACTTATGTTTGTAATCATTTCGATTGCAGAGTGGCCTAGAGGTCATAGTTGTGGACTCGCCGCCGGCGGTTTTCCTCGAGTCGTAGATTCGAGCCCTGGTGCCACAGTGTAGCCAGGGCTAATGCACGTTAATCTGTCAAAGCTCAAAGTCCTCCTTTGGGGTATCGTGTGGAAATTTGAAGACAGAGTTGCCCTCTTATTAGTCGTCCTCGTCACTCGACCGAGGTTCAAAATTACCCCAATAGTCTTATTGCTTCCCAGTGTGACGTTTAATAAAACAATCACCACCAACCTATGTTCATTTCAGTTAACACATTCACGGACTCACAGATATACCCGTCAAATATTTACTCGCCCCCCCCCTTCCCGTATGTCTTACTCTCACGTCTATTTTTCTTAATAAACGTCGGCTTGATAAGTCACAATATTATGTTTAAATATATGAAAATACGAATAAACTGTCCTGTCAGGAATACTTGTCAGTGCTAAAAAGGAGTTGAAAGAAGGATCATTTTAAAACTATTTGTGAAAGAATTGATTGTTGTAAAACCGTTTTACTCGCAAGACTGACTGCGTTAACATCTCGGGCCTCTGTAAAGTTTTTTTTCTTCTTTTTCTGTGGAGTATTTATTAATTTAATTTATTACATTCTATAAGGCTCATAACATTTCCGGGAACATTTGGGCCTGTCAAGAATTATATCTATTCTATTTTTATACTTATTAGCTATACAAAGGTAACTCGAAAATGTAAAACTCTTTAGATGATAGGTACTGTCTGGATTATATTTCTTCTGCATTAAGTTAGGAACTATAAGACTCATTGGTACTTTTGCTTTCTATTTATGTTTATTTTATCATATATTTTCTCATTTAAACTCTCTTCATGTAAATTTCGATCTACAGTTCGATAACTTGAAAAAAATTCGAAACATTTTGACATATTAAATGTAATATTGGATTTGATGCCCGTATTGGCGCCATTTCTTTTTCTTTTCTTTTTTTGTGATGAGTTTTTATTTATGCCAAATTTCACGCGTGCCAATTGCTATGTTTAGTCTAAATATGTCGGCGGAAAAATACGAATTTGGACGTCCAAGCTTATACTGCATTTAGGTCATAATATCATCGGCCAAGATGCAGTTTACTACACCCTTACGTCAAATTCAGTTATTTTTTCGCCAATCTAATATGCGCGGAATTTAGGCCTAACACGGCCTAAATTCACTCAGCATACAAAAATTAATGGCCAAAAAATAAACTAAATGGTGTCATTCCGGGCGTATGCTACATCAGGTTCACATCTTCTAAAGTAAAGTTTAGTTGCACTTTATTTTTATAGTAAAACATATTCACATAAAATAAATCACATTTTTTGTAGTACTTCCGCTTTCAGAATTATTAATTTTTCTGGCAGAGCTTTATTTGCTGTATTACGATAAATGTACTATCTAATAATTATAATAAACAATAATAAATAACTAGTTAATAATTTTAATAAAATCACGTTTAAAGGTTATATGCATATGAATCATCTGAGAAGGGGGGGGGGTCTTATTGATTTATTTATTAAGAATAATATTCAAAAGGGAAAATATTGTGTGTACTTTATATCTGTATTATAACTAAAATATTACTTATTGTTATCATTCTTTGATCAATTTATCTCGCATTTTTGTGCTGTTTGATGTTTTTTCCCTCCTATTCTCGTGTATGATTAAACAAATTTTAAGAGAAATGTATCCGTTAAATTGCTAAAATAGGTAGGGAGACTTGAAATAAATTGAACACTTTTTTGCGTTATAATATTATTAGTAAGACATCGTGAAATAACTCCATCATACAATATCATTTAAAATGTAAAATTTGATTTAAAAATCAAATAAAAAATGAACTATGAAGTTTTAAATTACGATACGAAATGAATCACAATAACAAAAAATAGGAATACAATGTAGTTAATTTTCTTTTTATAGAAATGTAACGTACTTTTTTTGTATTGAAGTAGATTGGAATAATTTTATTTGTCAGGTCCAAATTCTTATTTATAATAATCTACGTTTAGAAATTTAATCCAATCAATTTTTACGACTTCTCTCAAATTGAAATATGTATTTTTAAACAAGATTGGATTTTCTTTATGATTGATAATTTAGGAATAATGAGTTTTAAATTGTGTTATTGGCACAAGTTTCTCAAGACGGCTGGGTTAAATCTATGATATTACACACGAACACACACACACCACATACACACGAAGAAAATACAAAATCATTTATGGAGAGAAGATCTAGTTTGGGGAGTCTCGGACAATTTAGGATATGGTCACGCGAGTCTTGACTAATGTAACACTTACATATGCAGATTAGAAAAAAAATTTAATTCCATTGGAGTAATTTAAAACCTTAGCTCTGAAAAAGTGTTTTTCCCCCCTGTCCGCTACATTGAAATCGCAGGAAATATCCTGGATAAATATCTCTAATCCAGGTTTTCTATCTTTTCTTTTAAATTTGGAATATTGTTCCGTAAACGTCAAAGGTATTGAGAGAATCTAAAATGCATACACTCTTTTTAGCTAATATGTCAGCAATTTCGTTGCCTAAGAGGTCAACATAAGAAGGTATCCACTGTATGTGAATCTCTCGATATAAAGAACGTGTCCCCGGGGTGGCCTAGCGATTCTTTTCTATTTTCGACCCCCCTTCCTCCTTGTCAACAAGTTTTAATCTTTTCTTTCATTTTTTTCAAACGTCTATATCACAATTATACAGCATAGCCATATTTAGCTCTTGCACCATTAAACTCCTATCACTTATTCACATTCTCGATTAAAAAAATAAATAAATAAAAATGCAGTTTCATCTTATTTTAAATACCCCCTTCCGTTCTCTGTGTACTAATTAGATAATTAAATGGAACTTCAGATAAAATCTAGACTTCAGTCTTGTCGGGGAGTGTTAGAACCGAATGGTACCTATTGCAATCGATTCCCTACGAACCACAGTCGGGATTCATTCTCTGGATCTATAAGGAACAGTTATTTGATTTGATGTATATTCCAACTAGAACAATTCCTATCGTCCCTGCATCCATCCATGCATATTTAAATAGATTCTTTGGGGATGTCATTAATTCTTTCAAGGGCCGGTGTCCGTAAGTAAGCCGTAAAATCGGATTTCTTGTTCACTAGGGTAGGGGGATTCGCTTGGAAGAAAACTCCAAGAAGACCCTCCGATGGATCAATGCATTGTAACAAATGGACAATGTTCAACGAAACTAGAGAACAAATTTTTAAAAATCTGATTGTACTTATAGATTCGACTGTGACATCGATTTGGGGGGTTCCAAAACTGCAGAGTTAATTCTTATAATATAGTAATCTCTTGGTACAATATCACTCAAAATAGTACATTTAAACCACTTAAATGTGCCATCTTGGAGCTTTATATTATTGAATAAAATTTAATACAGTACCAGCAAATAAAGTATCAAACATCCGAAATAACTTAAAACTACAGAAAATGTTTTGCATTGGTGCCTGCATTATTTCATCAAAGTGTAAGACAAAAATTGACCCCTGTAAAGCTATTGTTTCCATGAAAAGTTTAGCCGTTATCTGGCGGATGCAATATTGCGGTGGATATCGTAAACTGGCGTAATTTTCTACAGAGCGTTGAATGCGAGGAAACCGTTTTGTTTTCCTCGCATCCAACGCTCAGATAACGTTTTGGTGGTGTTATACGCCGTTATATTACCGTTGCTAGAAAACGGCACCGTTTTCTTAGGAAAACGTAGTTTTTGGTTTATCTTCCTGTGGTAAAACGCCGGATCACTGGTAGGACCGGGAAAATATTATGCCGGATTATAGAAGAGATATTGTCTTAGTTCTTTTTGCCATAAAATTTCTGATAACCCTAAGAAATAAAAAAAACTGATGTCAGTCCACTGCTGACTGATATTACTGATTTCAGATTAATTTGTCTATATAGCCGCTTCAGTGTATATTATTTTACATAATGATTATTTTAATTTGATGATTAATCTCAAGCGTACAATAGCCTTTGTTATGCTCCTGTTAATTTATATTCACTCCTCTAATTCAAAGACCATGATTTTATGATAGAAAAAGGTTTTCGTTAAGTGGAAAGAAATGCATTAAAAAGCTTTTGTTATTTATTTATTATTTTTTTTCACTTTTGAAATAAAAAATAATTTGTGTACTTTATTCAGCCATTTCTAATGTCTGTCGTTTTTCGTTTCAGGATCTGTCAGTTTTAGTGATACACCAAGCGTGCAGCATGCCCCTGAAGGTGATACCGGGGTTGTCCTTTGTAATGTCAAATCCGACCCAAAAGCGGTCGTGAATTGGTACTTCGAAGGAACCAAACTTTCGAATGGTAAATTTCTACTCTATATTCTATTTCTACTCTATTATATGTGTCGGAGTTAATGCTTAGCTATTTCATTCACTCGAACAATTTATGGTTGTTTGTTGCATTACTCAAATGAAGGGTTGGATCCTAATTCAGCGTACTATTTGGCGCAAAAAAAAAAAAAAACCACGATAAATTTCCAAATTGATAACTTTGCCTCAAAAAGTTACGAAATCGTTAATTCTGGTAACCTTAGTGTAAAAACAGATTCACATTTAAAATTTTGGCTTTTTTTTTTTTTTTTTTTTTTTTGTTACTCTTTGTTAAACCTGCTATTTAATATTATTCAATTATCCAATGAAGATCCAATGTCATCCTAGTTATTAAATAAATTTTTCTTATATTACAAATAATTTTTTTTTTTCCATTCTGGGGAATTTTTTAAGGATTATTCATTAATTACAAATTACGATATTTTAAACTTATAAAATGAAGTTTTATAAACCGGTGTAATCTGGGTGATATTTGTTTATTGAAATAGCGAGCTAATTAAAATATATTCTGAATATATATTTATTTTCATTTTAATTTACTATGAAATATGGTTTAAGTAAAATGAAACAGTTTTTATATATATATATATTAGAATATCCATTTTTTTCATTTGTGCGTTTAATGTTTCGTAAGACAATTAAATCAATTTATTTAAAATGCGATTTTATTTTAAATATTTTTTTTATCAATGTTTATTTTCTAAATGTTGTCTTTGTTCGTTATTTCACTTATATATAACATTTTCACGATCGATATTTCATTTTTAACTGTGTACTTAATGCACAAATATATGTAAATAGTGACAACTTGTTGCAGATCCCCCACCCTATCGCAACTATTGATGTTTATTAACCTTTTATAGAGCCAGTTTTCTATGTTAAAACATAAAAATGTTATGTTAAAACATTTTTGGGATTTCGGCTAATGAAGAAAAGAAATTCATTGAGTTTTTTTTTTATTTAATAGAAAAAATGAATTTGATTTTAAGACCCTATTTTGGTGGGAAGTATGTTTACCGCTGCTATATATCACATGCTATTCAAAGCTTTGTTATTTAAAAATTAATGAAGTTGGTGGTAATATTCTTCCATGGCCTTAGAAAAGATTAAACTCTTTGGAAAAAAGTATCTTTTAATTCCATAATTGTTTCGAAGCATAATTTTTTTTTATTAACCAAGAGCTGAATATAGAATTGTTAGAAGTGTCGTAAAATGGTAAAGAGTTGTTGATGTTTGGGGAGGGGGAATTTTACTTATAACTTAAGATGAGATTTGATGAGATGATAACTAATGATTCGTTCATATGTGTTTCAATTTCAAAATGAAAATAAACGGAAGTATTTATTTGTGGTTTTCTCTCTCCTAAAAATAGATAAGAAATATTCGATTCATCCGGATAATCACAGTTTGAAGATCCACGACTTGACCCGTAACGATGCGGGCGAGTACAAGTGCAAGGCTTTTATTTTCACCCATTTGAGCTCGCAGATCAAAGACTTCGATATCAAACTCCACGTTCAATGTAAGTATCTTAATTTATTGCTATACTTAATCATGTTTGCTTTTGCCCTTGGTCTTCAGTGGGTTCCATCTAAAAATGGCATCAACGGTAAAGAAAGAAGTGGCTGATACCTTAGGTAAGGAGGGCGCTACAATGGCTTTGACTTTTATCACCTTAACTTTTCTAGACTTCCTCAAGAATTAAATGTAACATCGCCCTATCTTGGCGTTCTCCTTCGCCACATGACTGCTGATTGCTTTATTTTTAATCTATCTCGATTCATCTCAAAATTCTAATCATTCAATTCGAAATGGAATAAGAAGAGGACCTATCTTGATCGGGATATATAATTATGCAGCCAAATCAATATCCAAGTATTTCGAGTTTCGCTCTGTCGATCGATGCAATCACTTCTGGGTACCAATATGTGACGAATCTCAGTTTGAATTATAAACGTGTTTATACATCAGTAACTCGAACAAATTCCCACATTCAACTAGACAAATAAGCATACAGATATACACAATGCTGTTCCGTCGGCCAAAACCGGAGTACCATCTTCAGAGACCATAGGTGAGCATTTTTCATCGTCTTCTGTCCTCCTATGCCCGGAGTGGGATTTCAACCAACATTTTTTTTCCATAATGAATTTTGTTAGTCTCATGGTCTTAATTTGACACTTAATAAACGTTGTAATGATGGAAAAGAAGCTCTTAATAAATATAATAAGGTACTATTAAAAATGGAGTATTTTTGAAAAGTTTTTGAATAAACATTGTAATAGGGTACTATTAAAAATGGAATATTTTTGAAAAGTGTTGGTTCTAAGACAAACAGGCTTTTAATAAATATTGTAATAGAGTACAATTAACAATGGAGTATTTTTGAATGTTTCAAATTTTTAAATATCCCTTGTAATTAATCAATATACATTTATAACTACAAAACAATTTATCTTAGTATTGGTATTTTATCTCTGTTTGAGAAAATGTGTTCCATGTTTGGATTCTGCTCCATGATATGAGGCAAAAACAGTCTGTAATGTTTGTACAGTTTTTTTTTTTTTTTTGCTGCTGTTGCTGTTATATTCAATGCCATTGCTGTATGCTGCTGTTACATTCTTTTGGCTAAAGATGCTTCTAAATCTTCTTATAACAAATTATGATTTTTACAATCATGACAAAAAATAACTTTCATAGAATTAGAGACGTGTAGTGTAGAAATTAAAAAATATATTATAACATCTCTAAATGTGAAATTTATATTTTTGCTCCTTGGCGACTTCTCTTCTGTTTTGTTCAACCCACTCGCCAATCTTTAGTGGTTATTAGAAGGTTATTATTCTTTGGTCTTTTTATTGGAAGATTATTTCTGGTTACATACTACTTACTTTTCCATACAACAACATTAGCACTCTCGTAAATATTTATTGCATGTGCAAAAAAGTGTATTGGACTTCTAATGTACTTTTATGCTGGTGTGATTGGATATATATAAGAAGTATTACATGGGATGCATCGGTTGTTTTTTTTAATGGGACTAACAATGGCAGCATTTACTCATTTCAACAGAAGTATTTAATTTGTTTATGGATCGAATTTTGTTATAAATGTAGCAGTTAAATAATTCAAGATAAAAGCCAACGTTTTTATATGGTGGCAAAGTTTATTAAAAAAATTATTTAAATATTAGTTAAAACTTTGTAAAAAACCTCATATCTCTCTCGTCTTTAAGATCACTCTCTCTGCGAAATTCAATATATCTTCCATAGATGGCGCCAGGTTACTACACAAATTACGTTTCGGGGAAAAAAAAAAAATTGAAATATTAGTTAAAACTTGTCCCGAATGTCTAAATATTGCATTGTTAGGCGAATAAGAAAGGCTCCCAAAGTTTCAGAGGTCTGGCTTAATGGGAAATTGGTTAAATTAACGATCGAAAATTTGATGGCACACACACCAAGTGAAGTTCAGAAAAACGTTTTAAAATAAGCAGTGTTTTAAAAGCGAGTATTTCTTTCTCTTGTTTAACCACAAAGTATAATCTTGTAGATGTCCCTGAAATAATTGGAGAGCAGAAAATATCAACTTACGCCAGTGTTGGTGCAAAGAAAAACCTCACCTGCACTGTGACTGGAGATCCTATCCCCATTTTCCAGTGGCTCCATGACGAGATGATCATCCACAACAACACGAAAAATTTCGTAATTTACAGCACAGAAAACACCAGCGTTTTACAGGTAAGAAAAGAATTCATAATTATCCAAGATATATGCTTGTAGGTTATATTCCTATTATATCTATTTTTGTTATTACTAACTACTTAAGAGGTTAAAAGAAATTGAATCGGAATCATTCTGAGAAATAATGAACCCTCTCTTTTGAAGAGATCATTTTTTTTGAATAATTTTAAGCATAAAAGAAGTTATGTAAAAGCAAAAAGGTAATTGTAGGAACAAAAATTAAGATATGTCGGTTTTCAATTCCAGCTGTGTTATCTTGGGAAAAAATATAATAAAACGGCATTCATCAGTTCCTTACAGTTGTTAAAGTTATAAAAAGGAAAGTGAATGAAATATTTTAGACATACATTTCAGATATAAAATGATTTAATTAGGAATAGCTAAGTTACATTACCTAATTTTAACAAGCGTCCACTTAAAGTG
Source organism: Nephila pilipes (assembly GCA_019974015.1). Classification (NCBI taxonomy): domain Eukaryota; kingdom Metazoa; phylum Arthropoda; class Arachnida; order Araneae; family Nephilidae; genus Nephila; species Nephila pilipes. The sequence continues at coordinate 145,871 of BMAW01027925.1, forward strand.
GTATAAACCTTTGTTAATACTGAAGCTGTCGAGTATTTCAGATTGCATTAAAAATCAACTTTCATAAGAGAATGTTAAACAAGAAAATAAAAATCGTAGGCTTTCAATTTGAATTGATTTTAAGCTTCGGTATTTTGGCTAATATTCATTTTAACAAACACTATAGATGTAACAAAAAGTGGACATCATACATGGTGTCTGTCCAGTTCAAACGTGTACATTAACGGTTGGCTTCATCGGCAGTCTCTAGTTGAGTGGCGGGTCTCGTTGATACGTGCACTGTAGCCGATATATCACTGGTTGTGAGTAATGTGCGGTTGCCTTAAATACTCAGAGATAAGAGTTTTTGCGTCGGGGGCATATGCCACCAGTAGTTCTAGGCTGTGTTCTCACCTATTATTCGAAGTCCTGGATCACCACCTGGTATTAGATTTTCGTCCCCGTGGGGGAGAGAACAGTTGACCTTGGAGTGCTGGCGACGTTTCGAACCCTTCAGCAGGGAATCCGAAGAAAAGTTGCTTTTTGCTACGCCCTTCACAACTAGGCTAAAAGAGACGTCCCAATCGAGCTAGTTATTAAGGAGTTATAACTTCTGGAGTTGTTGAAGAGAGCCACCGCAGAACAATCGAATCCAAGACTCTAATATGAAGGAATATGTTGAAGAATCACATGTAGAACTGCATTGATTTTTTAAAATTAAATTTGGTTAGCTACTCTTTCACATTACGTTCCATTTTTTTTTTTTTTTTAATTTACATTCATTTAATTTGGTGTACTGACGTATTCAAATAAGGTATTTTTGAGGAGGATACGTCGTATTTTACTCAAAATATAGAGGGTAGGTAAAGAAAACTCGATATATTTTTGTCATATAAGGCAATTACTCCAGAAATTTGTTCTGTTAGTTCTAAAATTTGTTTTAAATTTCCGATTATGTTATTTCATGGAGAAGGAAGAATAATTCCATTGTTTAGGGAATGTGTTAAACGTGTTTGAGAGCAATGTTTACTTTTTAAAATATTCTTGGATGTCTTTCTTATTATTAGATGCATATTGATGACGAAGACAGATTCGGCGAATACATCTGTCGTGCCAGCAATCCCTTGGGAGAAAAGGAAGTTGTCATCGAACTGAAAGAAGGAGGTTAGTATTTTACTCTTCTTTTGAATAGTATTTTAAAGTGTAAATTGATTTATTTCACATACACATTAAAATTTTAATTTGATTCTTTATTAAAAGTTTATCCGACGATGTTTTTTTTTTAAAAAAAAAAGATTCGGTACTTTTCCATTTCGCCGGCGTCAGCGATAAAGTCACCAACAATGTTACAAACGACGCCAAACGGAATATGTATATACTGTGTCGGTTGTATCATTTTCGGAGACTTTATCGCTTGTACCGCGAAATGGAAAAGTACCAAATTTTTTTAAATTCACGGACCATTAAGGCATTATTTTAGACGATTTTCGAAAGATTTCTCTTAATGAGAAACGTATTTAAACGTACGAGCTTAAATATGCGTTTTATGAATGACTCTTAATCTTATATATATATATATATATATATATATATATATATATATGTGTGTTGTTAATGAATGAATGAATATAATGGTACTTAAAAAGATGTAAGGGAAATCGTTTTATGGGAAAGTACAGAATTTACATTTTTAACAAGTTAGCGGCAATGAAAATACAAAGTGAAACTTGTACATACTATTTTCCAGAGATAATTTAAATATAGTTTTAAGATTAGTGAATGAAACTAGTAAAATAATGTATAGTTTCTAAACCTAAATTACAGTCCCTTTAGAAGTTTATTTTATTCTGTATCGCGAATAACTTCTTTCATATCTAAACTCAAATTCTTATTCAATTTTCAGTATTAATAAGACTATTTTGAGTAGGCATGATTCTTGAATAATTTATTATTATTCTTAGTTCAGAAAAAGTTCTTTCAATATTGGTAACAATGGTGGGAGGCGGTAGCAAAATTCTTAAAAGAATGCTCAAGCTTGCCTCTTTTTTAAGGGAAATTATGAATTTAAGCATGTCAACTGGACCTTCTGTCTGTCAATTCCTGTTGTATTTGATTTTATCACCTATTTTCTAAATGTTCGCTTACCTTGTCTACCGCCAGGGCCGCGGTAGCCTAGTGGTCAAGGTCGTGGACTAGCGGCCGGCGGTTTTCGTTCAGTCGCGGGTTCGATCCTTGGCCGCCAAAGACCCGCCGTGTAGCCGGGGCTGATGCACGTTAAATCTGTTCGGGGCCCAAAGTCCTCCCGTTGGCGTGGTGTGGATGTTAGGAGAGGGGGGTGCCAGCACAGGTGTTGCGTCCTCGTCACTTGACTGTGGTTCAAAATTACGAGGTCTGTCGCCAATAGCCCTCGTGTTGCTTCTAGTGCGACGTTAATAAAAAACTAAACTTGTCTACCGCCTAGGGCCGGGAACAATCCTACTCACTGGGAACAGGAACAATATGTCCACTATCATATTACTATGGGATGCGAAATATGTTTAAAAACTGTTGGGAAGGATCTTCATCCACCGACGATGGAAAGTTTTCATTGTAATATGTTCAAAGAAACTGCGTAATTGTTTCTCTCGTATCAGCTCATTTAAATAACAGTTTCAATCGCATGTTATTAAATGTTTGTCTGTGAATATTTTAAGGGGTCTCTGCAGCCTTTAAGTTCAAAATTTTCAATTTTTTTTGTAAAAAGATATATTTGTGTGAGTTTAATCTTTCCTGAACGTTTTTGAAGGTCAAATATTATAACTGTACTACCAAAATTTATCCAGAAAAACTAGTTTTTGTATTATTTTTCACCTTCATTTTTCTCTAAACAAAAAATTTCTAACTTGTGCATAGCATTTATCAGAAACTATGTATCGCTTTAGTTTGAAATTTCATTCATATATTCGAAACAAGTTTCATAATGACTTGTGCATCAATTTGTTGAGAAGTTATTAACAGAAAGTGTTTTATGAATTTATATTGGATTACTCTCTTCAAATTTCATAATTTTCCTAATAATTGTGTCAAAATTTATTTTGTTTCTCTCTCTTACATTTTAAAAAGTAATGCATAAATTCAAAACCGAATATTTCACATCTAAATTACATCACTTTTATTCAGAATCCTGCACTCAATAATATATTGATTTTCGTAATTTTGACCCAGTTTTCAATTTATATTTCTTTAAATTTTAAGAGTTTTTTAAAATATGAAAATGAATGTAAATATATATGTGAATATTATACCATGAAAGTGTCCAACTTCTGCTTTTTTTTTTTTTTTTTATTGGGAAGTTTTATTAATTTCAAAAATGGCTTTTTACAGACCCTTTAAAACTATTTTAAAATAATATATTGTACCTCTTTTGTTGTCCTTGTTTAATTATTAGCTGTATGAAATAATAAGTATACCTTTTGGTTCCTAGTTTTTATTCGACCAAATTTATTTTTATGGCTACCGATCAATATTTTCAATTTTTCTAAATCATAATACTGTATGTGTTTTACTGTTTTACAAATCTTCGTGTCAAAAATAAAGTGGAAACATTAATATATAAAAAAAGGTCGAGAATTCAATGGAAGTGGAATTCTCTTCTATAACGGAACATAGTATTTTTTTTTTTTTTTTACTCGTATATTGCATTCAAATAGATTTTCAAGTATTTCTGAAAATCCTGTGGTTAATTTCAGAAGGAGCAATCGGGAAGATTATTCCACATAGGAAAAATAGAGAAATTTTAAGTGTACTAATATAAGTATATTTCATTATAGGTTTCCTTCTCTTTTTTTTAATGAAGTACCCCGATGCAAATCTTAGTTTTTAGAAATCAATCCTTAAAATGGATTTTGTAATAGTCTGAATTTTTTTTTTTTTTTGTTTTTTTGGTGCAAATTACAGATACACCAAGTCCTCCTGAACTGGCTGTCATTGGCGAAGAGCAAGGCGTAGTAAAACTAAGCATCAAAGCCAACGAAGATGATGACATCGAAGATGAACTGCGAGTTGTTGGATTTAAGGTGGAATACATTTTAGCATCTGAATCCTGGAATTCCGCTGTCTCGCAAGAATTCAAGATCGGTAATTGTATATTACATTTATTATTACTTTTTCGTTATTTTAAGGAAAGTCTAGTTTATGAAATTAATTTTAATTTTTCAAAAGAAATACTAGAATTTTTGGTACTTTTCCATTTCACCGGCGCAAGCGATAAAATCATCAAAAATGATACCACTGACACCGAAAGGAATATGTGTATTCTGTGTGTTGTCACCAATAAAGTCTGCTTGGCGAGATTAGCGTCGGCAAAATGAAAAAGTACCGAATTTTTACTTTATTTTTCGTCTAACGACATTCATTTCTACATTGATGGTTTACAAACTGAATTAAATAAAGTTACAATCTCAACGATAAATTTCTATCTTAATTTTGTACCAAAACAATTTTCTCTCTCTTTATCTTTAGTAATTTATGGAGGATCAATTCCTGATATTATATTATTTAATTCTGATCTGTGAATTTTAATTAAATTCCATTGTTCCTAAAGAACGCGAATGATTGTTTTTTGTTTGAAAAATTTCTGAAGTTATAGTGCTCAATTTAGATATGGTATTTCAATTGTTTTAATTTGTATACTTTTGGGAAACTAAATGCAAGGTTAAGATTCATTTTTTTTTTTTAAAAAAAATAGTGTATTCTATTGAAAACATGAGTTACATATATTAAAAGATTTTTTAAAATTTGGAAATCTGAACACCTCTCAGAACCTTGTTTTAATTCCAAATCATTCCAGTACTAATTCTCATAAATTTAAACACCAATGTTCTTATGCCTATGATTTCTAAGATACACTCCCTGCCTTTCCTGAAATAGAAAATCTACTGCATTCTAGAAAGATTAGGTAGGAGACATAGGCACGAAGATGAAATTCTAACAAAGCAAATGTTAATGAAGCTTATTCTCGAAGAAAGATCCATCAATAAATATTAATCATTAAAATATTATTTTTCTCAAAGCTGGTTTTTTTTTTTTGTAGCATAGATTTCTTATCTCACTAACATAGGCTTAGCAAATAAAACACTATCAGGTTGAGATGCACTGTATCCCCCAAAATGAATTTCGAGTGAAACGTAATTATAAAAATAAATAACAAACTGATTTCCTGAATCACTGATATTTGTGAGAGTTCTTATGTTGAAAATTTGTAGTTATGAATAATCTGGAATATTTGAATCGAGTTCCTTCCCCCTTCTAATGTTGCAAATTTAAATTAAGCTTAATATTTAGGATAAATTATAAATGTCTAGAGTAGTCAAAATTGTATTTCATAAATTTGTTCAAAATCTTGGCAAGTTAATTTGATGTTAAATTTTTATAAAAAATTTCATATCTTTTTATCTTATGAGTCTCGAAATTGGATCAGTGCTCGGTTTTACTGTTTTTATTGATTCTGTTTGCGATTACGACCAGACTTTATTGTGAACTAAATTAATGTCTTAAATTTATTTAAAAATTGAATGTTGATATGGTATTATCTTTATATATCCACATGTACTTATACAACCAATTACACTATTTGTATTGCATTAATTTTTTTTATTACATATTTTAAATTATGCATGTATCCTTTATTTATTTAGGTGGCCCATATGAGTTAAAGAACATGAGTTTCAACACTGATTACATTTTCCGTGCTGCTGCACACAATGCTGCAGGCTATGGCAATTATTCTGGTCTGGTGGAATATAAAACACTTCGCCTGCAAACAGCATCTGTAATATCTAGCTCTTCCACCATGTTGACATTGTCATCTGTGCCCCTTGTTTCCATGCTGTTCTTTGTATTACTTTAATATGGATAATATGCTATTAAACATCAAATCGAAAGGGGGAAATAAATTATCTCTTATCAGCCTAATCATTCGGCAGGATGAGACCTCGAACCGAGGTTAAATTTTTTTATTATTTAAATTGTTGTAAGCACTTAAAATAACTTTTTTTCATTTTTAAAATAAATGGTAACAGATAATTTTTTGACGCGACTGATTAACTTCATGAAAAAGATCGAAGTTATGAATATATACGCGGAGAATAACTGAGAAGTTTCATCAAAAGAATCTTTGCTGGGCTTTTATTTTTAGTTTTTAAATTTTTATATCAAATAAAAATACGGCGCTTGTCTCAATTTGATGTACATATTTCTTTAGCTAAGATTACTCGGAATCTTTTTACAAGACTATTTTTGCATGAGAAAGCGGTGGCTTTTAAAAATTTTTTTGTGTGTGTACTTTTCCGTTATAACCATACCACGCATTCTCAACGCCAAATTGGCGCATTTTGACGTTTCGCTCGTGATACCAGATTTTCATATAATTATTAATTCCACTGGACGTTTCTGGAGAAAATATGACCGGTTTTTTATTTTTTGGCAAATTTTAATGTTCTTTCCGGAAAATTTACGGAATTGTTTTAACTCAAGAATTACAAGATATTGGTTGCATGAGAAATGGATAGTAATAACTTTTTGCAGAAAGAAGCCGAGGCAAGCTGGCGATGTATCGCTCCGTGAAAGTTTGCTAATACAATAAAGGTACTAAGTGGCAAGTTATAATGGAAAAGTACCGTTTTTTGAAATAAGCCTAGGGACTTTTTTTTTTAAACGATTGGGAATTCTTTACATGAAATATAAACTAATTTAAGAATATTGAAATTTAAAATGTCTTTATAATTATTTCCAGGTTGATTTATCAATTTAATTCATTTGCATTATAGTTTGTATTTAGTGAATTGAATGTAAGCCTCACTCTGTTTCTGCATATTAAAAGGACCTCATTCTCATTGCATGTATCATACAAAGTTGTAATATATATGAATTGATATAATCATATAAGGGGGGGAAGAGTGTGTGAATAAGTTTATTTTGTATTTCAAAAACTGTGGATAAGCTTTGTAACTAAAATAACAAGTTTTTGGCATTATTAGGCTTTAATATTATGCATTATATTTATTTCCAAAAATGTGCTTCTACATTCCACAGTGTTTCCACTAAGGTTTTCTTTCAGAGAAAAATTCTTTTCTTGTGCATTCCATCTGGTTAAACATATTTTTTTTTTTTGTTATCAAAAATATATTGATAGCTATAAAATTTTAAAATTTCATTGATTCAAAATTCGAGCTTCTTTTATATTTTTAAGCACCTTTTTTAAGAAAAAAATATTTAAGATTCTATTTTAAATTTAGTAATTTCAGAGTGATTAATTTCAAGAGCATGTATGATAAATGTCAGTCATCAAAGTTTAATATATATATATCTTTATAAATTGTGCTTCTAGTATGATGTAGAAAAAAAAATTTAAATTTTCATGAATAAAAGTGCATTACATATTAATAAAAATTTAATAATATTATTTAATAAAAGTATTTATAACAGCAGTAATTTCAACACCTAAATCTTAATTTCCTTTAATGGAATATGTATCGCTTGATTAATATAATTTAGGTGGAATATATTTGATAGCAATGTGAATCATGCATTACTATATTTTTCTCAGTGTTTGGGAGTAAATATATACATTCAAGATTTAAATTACAAAATAAAAAAACTATCAGCCAGATGAATGCCATGTTATTTCAAAAAATCAAGGCTTTTACTCTTCTGATGTTACATATAGCTCTTTAAAATTACTTTGTTATACATCAAATATATTTATATTATGGAATGTGTCTTTTCTCTAATTATCCTTTCTTTTTTTAATACCATGCTAATGTGTGTATATATATGTTAGTATTAATGAAAATGTAATATGGGAAAAAATATTTTTATACCACTTCTTTAACAGTGGTATAATTTCTATTTTGTGAAATTAGATTCTATTACATACTTACTGTTTTACTAGAAAAGTTCATTTTAGGAAGTCCTATAAATATTCAAAGGACATAATATTTTGTTTTTCATTGAAACAAAAAAACTGCCATCACTTAACGTATGCAACACAAAAATTTAAGAACATTTTGTATCCTAAATGGATATGAACAGTCTAGTGTAGCAATTTTTAATCGAAACTCAAACTAATTTTCTTATATTAGAAACATATGCTTGAAAATTCTAGATCAATATTTTTACCTGCATTTAGTTAAAGTATGGTCTTTGTATACAAACTTATATTTAAAATATAAAATGTTCTCAAATAACTTCACGAATCCCGTTTTGCATATAATGGGCTTTCTTGATTAATTGAAAACAAATTTAAATCTAAAAAAACAATTGAATCAGATTTTTTTTATGTAAAAGAAAAAAGATATTTATGTAAAATTTATTTTACTAAAAAGATTTAAAATACTTTTTAAGGATATGAAATTTTCAAAGAAGTGTAATGCACTCTCTCTTAAAAAATAAAACTTAAATCTGTGGAGTGCTACATAGATTATTACAATGTTTGAAAATTGGAAGAAAATAAGATTCTTTTTTTATTAATATTGACTTAGTTCTTTTTCTATAACAAATTTAAACCATTGTATTTTAAATTATAAGCGAACTCAAATGTAATTAAAAGTAATAAATACAATATTAGCTTAATTTAAAAGTATTTTTGATAATCTAATATATATATTATATTTTATGTAGGCATTATATATCAAGGAAAACTATATATGCAAATGTACATTTTCGTAAATATTTTAGGTAATTTTGTATTATAATTTTCAAATGTAAATACATAGTTTCATTTTATTTTCATTCATTTCATTTGTGTGGAAGTTAATGCTGTCTTTTTTTCCCTGTTTGTATATTTAGTTAAAATGTGTACTTACAGTGTTACTCATTTGTCTTTGCTTAGTGAATGTATAATATTATATATCTTTATGAGATAAAAATTGCTTTTCTACTCATATATGAAGCACAAATATAATTATTATCAATGAAAAATATATACAAGCATATCGCTGAAATATTTCCATTACTAGTATCAATCACTATGATGATAAAATGTAACATGCCATCATAATTGGCTTTCAGCATATTTAAATAGGGATTTTTGGCTTTGGAGTCATAAATTGTAAATATGCTTAAAATCTATTCTTCTGCTTTTCATTATATTCTTTATTATTATTTTGTATGTTAGAATTATTATGAAAAAAAAAAATCTTTTCCCTATGAATAGTGAATTACTAGAATCTTTATTAGAGCATTCTAATACTTCTCGCATTCAACAGATTCATTGATCATCGATTAAAAAATATATCCTTGTTAATATATTAATTCTTTTTTTTTATTTCTCATTTTGATCAGTGTGAAAGAGTTGAATGTAAATAAGATTCAAGGTTAGGCATAAATAATGCATTTATTATTATTTAGATACATGAAGCATGAAAAATTTGCAAAATCTTACTTTCTAGTTTCTTTTTTAAAAATTTAGTTGTTGTACATAGAAGCCGACTTTATATAAATGCAAAAACCATGTGCAGCAAGTTGTGAAAACTATTCTATATAACATAAAAGCATGAAGTTTAAGAAAATATGCTACATGAATTATGGCAGCTTTTCACTTCTATAAAATGGTATTATATCTGTGATGTTGTTCAATGTTCTAATTCCCTTAGTTATAATAAAAACAAATGGAAAAAAAATAGACTTTTCCTAGCTGCATACTATTTAGTTATGTGTTGTTAAAATATATTAGTAATTTTTACCTTTTTTTATTAAGTTATCTGCATACTAATGGTTATAAATTACACAGTGACACAAATTATTGCCTTTTTTCACCATAAGTTTGCAAATAACCTAATAAAGTTTAATTTAAATTTTCCACTCCTAATGTTCAGACTTGGCTCAAAAATTTTGATGGTTATACTTCTACATTGTAGTTTAGTTTGACTTTAATATATTTTCATAGAATATTAATAGTGGAATAAGAATATATATACATATATTCTGATCAGTCTTGAATTACATGTGTTTTTTGCAGCGATATAAGAGATATTTAAATAATAAAAAAAAATGCATGAAAAAGTTTCACAAATATTTTCACCTCATATTAACTTTTTTTTCTCTCTCTTTTTAATAAAAAATAAGATTTTTTTGTTTGTTTACAAGAAGTAGTAATTCACAATTCAAAATGTATAAATGTTTTTCTGTGTAAACATTACAATCAGTCAGCAAATTACAATTATTGAAGTTATTAATTCGATTTTCTGTGCATACAGCTTTAAAGCACTTTTCAAGAAATAAGGATAGCCTTAAAATGTAATCTTTTTTCATTGATATCTATGAATTTTGGTAAAAGGATGGTTTCAAGCAAATATTAAACTTTGATATCAAGCTATATAGAATTCCAGGACAAAAAATTGGTGTAAATTTATTATTCACAAGTTGTATGAATATTTTTATAGTAGTGTTAGGTGACAAAAGATTAATGGTGTTAAAATTAGATCTTTTAAAATATCTATGATTGTGAACATTGGTTTATCAATAGTTAGGTAAAATACTTTTCAGCACAGATGACTTCTAGTCATTCTAAATGAAGTAAGGTTGAAGGCAGAATCCTTTAAAATCATTTTTCATAACTATATAAACTTACATACTTTGATGTTGCGCAAATTTCTGACTTGTCTGTTTTGAGTGTTCTTCATATTTATTGTAAAATTGCTTTTGGTGTAAATACAAAAATGTAACAATTTATTATTTCTTTATTTTTTCGTGAATAAAAACTAAATATCTCTACCAAGAAATGTTTTTCTTTTCAGGAAACTTTTTCATTGCTATTTAGTCTTCGTATTTTTTTCAAATTAAAAATGTTTTGATTGTTTATTTATTCTGAATTTGTTACTTACATTTTTAAGTACACCATAAACAAGCAATTGACAGTTCAAATAAATAAGCATAAGCTTTGTTAACTTTAATAATGAGTCATTTTAACATATTGTGCGCTTATTTTTACTTAAAACATATGTTTAACATTTTACATATTATTCACATGTAACACTATTTAATCATAAGAAAAATTTTGATAAAACTTGTGAGAACTAATTTTAATAGAAATTAAAAGTTAAGCACTCGTGATATTTTATTGTCTTTTACAAGTGAAAAATATAAATGTTATAATTACTAAGCTTAAAACAACCATTTGAAATTTACATGGCTTAGTGAAATAATTTCTTAACTGAAAAAATATATTTGAAGTTCAATTATATCAAAAAGTAAGCAAAGTGTTGAATTTGTAAGACATGAGAATTAAATATTATATAAATAAATGAAAAAAGTATTTTGCAAGTAATCTATATTAAAGTTCTATATACAAGAATTAAAAAAAAAATTGCTTTCATATAAGCAACATGAAAAGGTTACACATTCAAAGAACTTCTATCAAGGATATATTTTACTACTAAAGGGTTACATGAAGTTTTAAAAAAATTGTTACTATGTAATTTGTTCTGAAAAAGTACTCAAGGATTTTCATCACAAATTTTATTTAATAGCCATAATAAGCAAATATGTTACACATGCAGAAGCATACAAATATCTTAGAAAAATACATGTTTTTGATTAAGCTCATATTAATTTCAATTTGATATTTTAAAACTTGATATAAATCACTTAGATGACTAGGAAAAATGTTTAAAATAAAGTTTTTAAATATAAATTTATATTTAAACTACATTAAAATTCTAGTTAATTCTTCTCTTGCTCAAGTACAATGGCTCATGTAGAATTCCATTATATAAGATTATATATATAATCAATAAAAATATTTCATTTGAAATATATAAAGGGATAAATTGGAAAATAAAAAACAAATATGAGATTTTGAGTTCACAAGAATTGAAACATGAATTAATGCTCACATTATAAGTAATTTTCAATCATTACATTCAAGTCTACTAATCATTTCAAATTATTTTATGAGCACCTATGTTTCAAATGTTTTGTATTTGATTTTCACTATAAAAATATATGTTAAAAATTTGTTCTTTGCTCGATTTGAAATAATTTCATTAATAAATAGTATGTAATGAATATATATGATTAATAATGGTACATATAATAAATGCATGGGTTTATTGAAGAGTTAAATGCAATTTTTAATCCTGACTTAAGAATTAAGGATAACTTAAATTTTACAGCTTTTTTTTGTGCACAAATTAATTTCTTCAAGCATATAAAAATTCCTTAAAAATCTAGATTTCTTCCCATTGGTTAGAGAGTGAGTGATGATACAGATTTTATAAACACAAAGTGAGGATATAGTTATGCTGTGCCAAACAAAATGTAACTTGTGATCTAGCTGCTGTATAAAGGTAAAAACTTAATTGACAAGGACAATTCAAAAATAGAAAATGATTGTTAGGATAACCTGGAAGAGCGTCGTCTATGTTTACCAAAAATAGTTAACCCCATAGGAAAGAAAAAGATGATTAGGGTACCTTGGAATCATGATGCCCATACTTACTTAAAGAATGTTAGCCTCTGAGGAATCTAAATGCTTAAATGTTATTAAAACTTTCATGATTATTTTAAATAAGAAGGGATTTAAAATACTTCCACCTTATTACTGATTAAACACGTTTGGTACACATTACGAAATCATCTTCACTTTCACCCTTTGTTTGTAAATTATTCAAAATAAAAGTTTCATGTTCCGTATTTATGGCATTAATTTCTGGAACAATTCCATATATTTCGAACCCTCTCCAATTATTTTGGAACATTTTTAAGTTTTACTTTTAGGTATAAAAATTAAACTACATATAGTAAATTGTTAAATTCTGACTAATAGAATAATTAAGCTATTTTTAAAATATAAAGTGTATAAATGGAAATATGCTTAGAAATTAAAATTTTATTCATTTGGAGGGGGGGGGAAACTATAATTTTTTAAAATAATTTTGATGATTAAATATCATAGACTAAATTTCTAAAATTATCTACAAATTTTCCTGTATGAAACTTAAATTTGAAAAGTATTAATGAAATCAAACTTAAAAAATATTTCAAGTACAGATCACAAATTACAATTGTAAATTCCTTTTAAAATAAGGTTATATTTCAATAGCTTTACTGTTAAAAAATTTTAACTTTAAAAACTTCATATTAAGTTGAGTTGGAACTTCAGTTTATTTTATAAGAGTAAATTACAAGTAATATTATTTATTTCCATGAAAACATTAAACAGGAATTAATAAAAAATTAATATTGAACCACATATAACTCAATGTATTGAAATCTTAAATAAACTTTTTAAAGTTTGCATGTCATTGACATGAATTGTTTCTCTCTATATATAAATATCAATAATCTGAAAAACTGTAGCTGCCATTCAAAGTCATGAATAAAACACACTTATGCTAAAGAAACAAGTATGTTTCTGAAAAAAAAATTACTTTAAAAATTATTGCAGCATAAAATGTTCTATCCAAAAATTATATTCATAAAAGTGAGAACAAGAAAATGGGAAAAGAGTAATAATTATAGAAGACTAAAAGTTAAATACATGCTCATCAAATTAAATCTTTGTGATATAATGATTATTTTCTAAGTTATTAATAAATCTATAAATAAAACTTTTTATTTGTTATAAAACAAATGTCACAAAATTTAAAACGCATATATGTAAAAAATTGTTTTAATGTAATGTTAATTGCATATTCTTGAGTTAAAAACTCTTATTTTAGTTATTACAAGAAATAAATCAGATACAGAAGTATTTTTCTTTTATATACTTTTTATAATAGAAATTTAACTATATATAACAATTTTAACTGACAAAATTTTATAAAAAACATTTTATCATTTATTATTACTAAATGCTTAAAATATTTTAACAATCATAAATTTTTTTATAAATACTACCCTACAATGGGATACATAAATACTATTAATTTTTCAATATAAATATGTAATCACTATAACAATATAAATACCATAAAAATATGTCCTTTTTTCAAATAATTCATACATGTAAGGAAATACAGTAAAAAAAAAAATATACATCTTTATCTAATTTAAATCAATTTAAACCAAAAAGTTTCATAGCACAAAATGTAGTTTGCAAAGCTACCTCATCTGGTTTTGTCTTATAATAAGCAGCAATTAATTCAATAGTTACAGGAAGGGAACATGGTTCATTTCTTTGAAAAGTGCAATATCGATGCAAAAAACTCAAAGATTTATCAGTTAATGTTTCTTTTATGCTAGGAAGAATATGACTTGCTCTTGTGTTGGGATACATATATGGTGAGTCACTTTCTAGTAATAAACGGTCTAAAGGAACCATTTGGTCTTCTAGAATTTTCTTCAAACCATCCTCAGACTTATCTTTCCAAATCGATCCTAGACAGATACATATAATATAACTAACACATATCTAAATTTAAATATACAAAAATACCTTTTCTATTGAGAGCTAGAAGGATCAAATTAAAAATGTAATACTAATATTTTTAGGAGAAAAGAATGAAAGATGCCAGAAAAGAAACAAAAATTTTCTAAATGAACCAATATACTGTAAAAAATAATTTTAGTCTACTGATAATTTGCTATTGAGTAATTTCAAACAAAGACCAGAATTGCAGAAATTCTTAGGCTCCCCCCCATTCTTTTGAACAAATGTCTCAACCCTAAAGTTCCCTAATGAGCCATAAAATTTCCTGTCAACTTTCATTGTGACACTGCAACCATCCCCAAATAACTATCTAGATTTTAAACCTTTAATGAGGGGAAAGCAATTCAGAAAATATACTTGAAAATGAACTTGGAAGTAATCCTGCGAAGGTGAAAATGATATGTATTTACTGCTTTCGGCAAGTTCGCGGCCATATGGAATTATACTCTTGGTACCTATTTCCAGTATCTTGAACAGGGTGGGATTTTATATGCATAACACTTAGAGGGTTAATGGAAGTAATTAACAATGAATATTGACAATTTTTCATTTCCTAACACAACTTTGTGAAGAAAATTGTAATTAATTTTCAACAATGCAAACTATTTTCCCATTTAATAGACATTTTTTAATTGAAATATTAATGAAAATTAAAACCTAAATAGAAATTCGATTGATTTCATTACGATATCTTTGAACAACTGTTTTTAAATATTATGTCACTTTAAAAATTTCCAAAATGTTTTTAATATAATTACCTATGTTAAAATATTAGAAATTTATTATCAAAAGAGGTAGCAACATATTAGAAAGTGCATCAAAACAAGTGATTTTCATGTAATTCAGATATATATGAAAACAATAATTTAAGTGTCGAAATAAGTTGCATAATAAGAAAGTTAAAATTCTTACAATGAATTTCAAATGTATTATTAAATGCTTTGAAACTTATCTATTAAATTCTACTTCATTCTAGAACTTAGAAATGTAAGAAACTGAGCTTACAGTGCAACTATAAGTTTCATGTTTAGTATTTAAAGTTACCTTAAGGCTCTCGTCCATTGGCCATTTTGATTTTACGAGTGTAATGCTATTCTCATGGAATTTTGACTACCGTCCACAAATCTATACTATTTTATGTATTTGAATTCAAAAAAGTGCATCCAAAAGAGCAAAAAATAATAAAGGGGTTTCTGTGGAATATTTTTTTCTATGATTTTTAAAAATATTTTAGAATGTTTTTAAAGACAAAAAAAATCCATAAACGAATAATTAAAATAAGAGTAAAAACAATTTTGAAAATCTAGAAGAAAAATGTAATTCTACAGTAATCTCCCTTATTTTTTACTCTTTCAGATGCACTTTTTGCATTCAAATACATAAAATGGTATAGATTTGCAGACATAGTAAAAATACCAATGGATTAATATTATGTTCTCAAAATCGAAATGGCTGGTAAATGGGAGCTTTAATCAAACAAAGCAAAATAGATTCAGTAGTAATGTTATATATATAAACTTTGGCTTTAAATTTTAAAATCAATTACTTTGTACACATCCTAATTTAAGAAAAGTGCAGTCTCTATTTATTTAAAATAAGTTTTTTTACAAAAATACTAATGCTTACCAGTCAGACCAATATAACACCCTAGAGATAAATATGTTTTCAGTTCATTGACCTTCCCGCAAAAAGAATGTATAACAATTTCTGGAAGATTATGAATGTTATTTTTCAAAATCTCAACTAAGTCATCATGAGCTTCTCTTTCACAAATCAGAATAGGCATCTTTAATTCAGTTGCAATATTCAACTAAAAAGAATACAAAAACAAATCATAAATAATATAAATCACTCAAGAAATAATAGTTTACATAAGAATAATTTAAAAAAATCAATGAAATATGTGCTCGGAGATTTCAAAACATTAGTTAACAATTGTATTTTATCTTTTCAACAATACTTGAAAATTTAATTTTTACAAGTGATACAATTTTTCAATTTACAGAAATATATTGCAGTTATGCCAAAAAAAAATTGCATGTATTGTAAACTGTTCACTCACTAACTACTAAAACTAGCTACTACTAATTATCATCACCTCAGATTTCAGTTCACAGTTGTCCTTAGACAAAAAATACATCGGGTTGTATAACAACAACAATATTTATTTACTTCTTACTACCGTTCGTTTACAACAGCTCCTCGCGGAGATTCGGTCAGGTCCCGTCTGAGGGGATCGTGTGACATCACACTCTCTCCCTTTACAAATGAACACCCTCTATAGGTGGGCTTTAAGTAGAGAAGTTAACACATGCAAATTACATTACTATTGTAGTAATGTTATTACAACTTAATATTCTCATTATAATAATTTTAAGATGTCTGGCTTTGTTTCCTTAAAAACTGAAACCTTAGGACTGAATAATGATGAATTATTTTAGAAATATTTTTCGTTGTAGTTCATTTTTAATTTTCTGCAAAAAATAAAAAAGTTATACAGCGATTTTTTAAAAACAATTTTATGTAAAAAAATTAAATTCAAATGTGTCAATGTGTTCAAATGAAAGATAACTCGATTATAATATAGTTCTATGTTATTCTTTCTTTCCCACTTAAATGTATCGGAATAAAATTTTGAGAGAAGCAGTAAATATATCGAAAGAAATATACGGAAATAATAATAATATTCAAAATTAACTTGTTGCATGAAATATTCATATTTGAATTTAAAATTAAAATAAAAATTTATTAAATGCAGAATTTAATACAAAAATTTATATACTCAACAGAAAAAAAATTTAAATTTTTGAAATTATTAACATAATTGATGATGCACATTTAAATTAGTGTGGGCATATAAATTTAAAATGCAATTTACTTTCACTATTGAACCCAAAATATTGAAGATATATATATATATATAACATTTTGAAAATTTGAGCAGAATAGTATTTTATACTTACAAAATGTTAAAAGATTTAATACTTCTCAAATTTCAAAATTCAGGAAAATGCAGGTTTCATAAGCAGAGGAAATGCATTGATTAGTTTCATTTTTATAAATATACAGACAATAGAATGATTACTTCTTTATTGTATCAAGATGAATACCTGCTAGAGTGGTGATCCTCTGAGATTATTCACTTAATGTTCTAAATTTAACAGTGTGAGTTTGATCTTCCTTGACAAGACAAGTTTAATTCCTTCAGTGATTTACAAAAGCAACAACTCCATAAATTCAGTTTTTAATTTAGAAGGCAAACAGATTTCTGCAACGTTTATGTTTTGAGAAATCTTCAAGTACAATACAAAATTTTAAAATTGCATGTGAACTCAATGGATTAAATATAAACTGAAATTTTATTCCAGAGGTTAAAACTTCGTATTATCTTGTTATATTTATTTAAATTTGAATTAAAATGGGAATTTCTTATACTTAAAATGCCGACAAAAAATGAATTTATTTATTAAAATGTTTTTTAAAAACTGTTGCATGACATGGGGTACATGAGTGTGATGCCTTTTTAGCATTTTGAATCAAGATCAGTTGATGAAAAGTATTTTATTTATTTCTTTGTAGGTTCACAGCAAATGGATGCATCACAGTAATACTTATAAGACATTTTCACACACAACTTGCACAACTACAGGTTGGGAAGAAGTCTCTTTCTCAACATCACCACAAGTAGCATTAGCAATCCCATTAAAGTTACAGTCATGGTGACCATTCCAGTCTCCCCCTTGGGCACTGATGCTGACTTGGTGAGGAGCCAGAAAAGTTTATCTTGGCCTGCCTCTTTTACGAAGAGGAGTAAGGGGCTTTGCTGATGGACTTTATTGAGGACATAACGCTGAGGTGGGATAGACCCCAAAAGGAACATCAGGATTGGCCACCTCAAATGTAGTAGGAGATTGTTGGCTGAAAAAAATATAGGGACCATCTTTGAATGGCATAAACTTTGATGTTCTTTGTCGTGCAGAGCTCCTCAAAGGACGTTTGTTAAGTCAAAACCCTGTCACCTATGCTGAATTTGGTACACTATGTGGTTTCACTTTTATGGGTATTCATTGCAAAGCGAATAGCTGGAAGCTTCTTGGACTATTTTGTGTGATTGTCTCCAACTAAGATTGCAAGTCTAGGTATTAGATCTCGATTTTGCCATTCCACTGGATTGGTTTGTGGGTGATAAACTGGGATGAACACTAGATTTGTGTCTAGAAGATAGCATACCTGCTATATAATTGCACTGACAAGTTGTGCTCTTTTATCGTAGATAATGCACCTGAGTAGGTCATATTGCAAAAAGACTTCTTCAAGAAGAGTGACAGCACATTCTTTTGCTGTGGCGTTGTGTAACGCAAAGAGCTCAATCCACTTTGTTGTGTAATCCTCAACAATTAGAATCCCTCTTACCTTCAGAAGTTTCATATAAAAGACCAAACAAGTCTATAGTAAGAGTCTCAAAACGTTGAACATACACTGGAGTCCCGTGAAAGTTATAGTCATGGTGACTGTTACAAAATTACTTTTACATACATAAGTATAAAAAATAAATCTAATCCTCAAAGTTGAGAAAAATCTTAAAACAATGCAGTCCACAAATATTATTCAGTCAAATTTCTTTATAACAATTGCTGTTAAATTTAATATATATATATATATATGCACATATAAATAATTCTTCAATATATGGAAATAAATATAATTATAACTAAAATCACAATAAATCAATTCTACCATAAAATCAAATGAATTGAATACCTGTTTACTTAAGACATCTTTTTGTTCTACTGGCTCAGATAATTTTTTAGTGTAATCCAATCCGCACTGACCTACAGCTACACATTCAGGATTTGATAAAATTTCTCGCAAAGAAGATTCAACATCTTCATCCCAAAATTTAGCTTCATTAGGATGGATACCTTAAAAAATTAAATTACTTTTAAATGAAAAATATAATTTAAGAAATATATTTAAATAAGAAACAGGCAGAATTTTTATTACAAGTAAACATTGTAGAACAAGGAAAAAAAACAAAGAAAAATAACATAAAAGCCATGAGTTTTAAATTATTTTCAACTTAGTTTTCAGAATATATTGCAGGCATGAAATAAGTTTATTAAAATAAATATAAAATCATATTATCTTTGAAAATATTCATTTGTTTTTTAAAGAATTTGTGCTTAAAAAAAATATCTAACTTATTTTTTAATATTTTCTTAGTATACTTGTACATTAATGAAAATACAGATAAAAATTTTTACATTAAATAAATTGAAAAACAGAAAAAGCTGTTTCCAATAAATAGAATTATACATGTAAGATAAAATTACGAATCTTTTTAAAGTAATACAAAATTTATTAATATGATGCTAAAAATGCATTAACTTGTTATTAACAAAATATCAAGTAGAAAGTCTTACTTTAAAAAAAAAAAAATTGAGGTAAATCTATGCAATCTAAAAATAGCCCTGCTATACTAAAATGTAACATATAATATGAAGAATGAGTGTACTTATGAATGCTATATTTACTAAAATTTACAAAGCCATTTGATTCAAAAGCTGATACTCATTTTCAAAAATAAATTGGCAGGAGAAAAAAAAATTAATATTTGAAAAACAAAATTTTGAAGTCTCTTTAGGGATGTCATCCTATGACTATAGGAATATATTTGACACATTGACTGCCAATCATGTGCCAGTGCGTGATATGGTTCCATCATCAATATGCTAATTGTGTGCAGGCGTGGAATGTGGTTCCGTAACCAATGTGCCAACCACACACTGGCATGGGAAAATTTTCTTCTGACTTATCCTTCTCCTAATTATTTTGCACTACATAAAGAATACTTCTATGGAGTGATGATTAAAAACTAGTTATAATTAATTTTGGTTTCAAAATTAATATATTTTTTTTTGAAAATTTAAATCTTGTGATACGAGTTATACCAATGATAGATCGAAAAGAGACTACCTTTGTAAAATGCATACTTGTTTATAATACTAATTTATTTAAAAATGCATACTGTCACTTATTTTTTTTATGGTTCACTTTTTGCATGCCATGTTGCCAGTGCATAATGAGACATTTGGGAAAAAATTTGACATGTGGTGCCAATCTCGGGCGTAATCAAGAAATTCTTTAATGATAAGCTTAAATAATACTTGTGCATCTCATAGTTATCTTTTATTACTATTTTTAAATCATATTTCCTATAATACATATGTTGGCATCTGGGTACAATCTACTTCCCTGCCAAGGCATTAACTATCAATCCAATCTCTAGTGACTGGCAGTCAATGAGTTAATACAAAGACTTGGTTCAAAAATTGTGGCTCAGATGCAAAAAATTTTTTGTCAACTTCCAAACATCACAGTAAACATGTGTGTGAATTTCCTTCTTCCTCTCTCTCCTATATTCAAATTACAACTAGACCTAATGATAGTCAAAAACAATTCATATTGTCTATTTTTCAAAGATATAAGAATGAAAATTTCATAAAAATAAATCAGAGATTAATGATATAAAAAAATTATGTACATAAAACAAAATAAACAAATTTAATAAGAAAACAGAAATTTACCAGCAGCACAGTAAACATAATCTGGAAATATGCGAGTCAAACGGAGGGCTTCTTTACTTGATTGAATATTAGTTCCAGAAACGATAATTTTCTTGACTCCTGTTAAATAAAAGCAAAATTTCCTCAGTGAATTAAAAGTAATATCATAGCAAAAGCAAATGATTATAATCAGTACAAAATAAAAAAAAATTTAAAAAAAATCAATTGAGTCAAAAAATATATTGAGCATATAATTTCTAATAGGGACAAGGTAGTATCATTTTAGGCGACTTTATTGCTTGTGCTGGCAAAATTGAAAAGTACCTGCTTTTCTTAGTTAGAGCATTCAATTTAGATAAAATAATTTAGTTTTTCAAGAAATATTTTGAATTTATATGAAAAAAAAAAAAATTGAAAAAGGACTTTTCATTAAAACTTTTTTTCCTTCTTTGAACAAAATTACAAATAATTTTTTCAGAAACTGAAACAATGTATCAGACAATATGACACAAATGTGATGCGATTGTTCATTAACATTATACTGAGAAGTAACATGAGGACTATTGCAACAGATCTCATAATTTGAACCTTGGTCAAGTGGCAGGATGACATCCGAACTCGCATCTCCTTCTTCAAACTTCCACAACATGCAAATGGAGGACTTTGAACCAGATATAATGTGAATCAACACCGTTACATGGAGGGTTCCATGACTCAATGAAAACAACACCCAAAGTGAGCATGACCACTAGGCTACTACAGCCTGTAAGACACAAACATTTATGCACAACGAAAATATTTCTATACCATGAAAAATATACAATGGAATATTTTTAAAGTTTCACTACAGTGCCCATAAATATACATTCCACATCAAGAAAAATTAATCATGAAGAAAATTAGAAATTACAAAAATATATTTTTTGGATGTTGCAAAAGTTTAAGCACAACACGAGATTTAAAGCAAATATCCCAACACATTTGATAGGTGGAGTGTGTGACTTCAAATGTGATATTACTTAAACTATGAAGAGTTGCGATCACAGTTAAAGTAATCAAAATAATGAAGTTTCAGCATTCTTTGCCTGAATAAGTTGTGAAAGTATGAAAATTAGAAGCATATCCATTTTTCAAACTTCAGCTATTTTAAATTGTGCTAAATGCGATATTAACAAAGCTTAGCAACATGGGGAACAATTAAAAATTAGATATCACTTAGGAAGGCAGTAAAAAACTATTTTCCTCAAGGAAAAAAGAATTGCTCTAACCAACAAACTGTTACTTAATCAAATAACAAATAGACTTGGATCAAAAATATAATGACAACATACGCAGATAAATAGTCAAATTGGGATTCATCAAAAATCGAAAATTAGATCATGTATCTTTTCTGAAATAGTGGCATTAAGAAGCAAGATTTCAATGGGCAAAACAACATATGTATTATCATGACACATATATTACTATTACTTTTCCTGAAAGAGGCAGAAAAAGAATTCAGATAGTTTAGATGAGTTCTCATTCTATTTGCATGACTTGGGGAAAGACTTGAAGAACTTATTTAGCAAGCAAAAGGTGGTGATTCCCTAATGGTGTGGGACACTTTAGACTACAATGGAAAAAAGTCTCTTCTTCCAATGACAAACGTAATTCAGAGAAGAATCAGAAAACTTTTGTTGTTGTTTGGTGAATTCCTAGGTAGCCTCCCAAATGGACCTTTCAGCAAGACAACATATCGATAGAAACTTCCCATTCTACAAAAGGATGCTTAGATGTCAGAATATCAGAGCAATGAACAGCTAGCTCAGCAAGCTCTCTCTCATGCAATTCTCAACCCAAGAGGCAAATCCTCTCGTGTGCTATCTACAAGAGTTGGAAGCAGCATTACTCAGTAAAAAAACTAGATAAGCAAATAAGGAATCCTGGCACAAAACTGCCCCTATATCCTTTGGAAATTTAATGGAGAGCTATGTATTTGATCTGATCAAATGAAACAGAAACACCATAGACTACTAAAGGACTCTTCTATGGTTTGTGAAATATTTTCATACATAAATTTTACGATATTCCAATTTTGATTTTTCCTTAATTTCTTCATTTTTAATGAATTGTTTCAAAATTACACTTGTACATTATGCTTTTGCATAGTACTATATTGTAGCTTTACTTATAAAGAATATCATCCTAAAAAGCAAAATAAATTTAATAAAAGTATAATTTGTAAGAATATCCCAAATAACATCACATTTTATACAAGCATCAAACCTCTCTTAATTAACTTACCAGCATTTTGTGCTCTTTGAATGACACCATCTGCATCTCTGGCAAATTTTTTATTAGTTAAATTAGCAGATACATCAGTAATGAAATATTGTCCAGACAAATCTTCCAATACAGCTTCAGCAGAATCTAATGTTCTTTTAGCATCATCTCTAACAACTTTGCTGCAACTCATAGTAATAGGTCATAAAAAATTCTTTAGATGTACTGTATCAGGCCAACTTCATTAAAATGAAAAATTTGAAAAAAATTATAACACTCATTCATTTTTATCAATAACTACAAATTTGAGATATGTTATTTCTAATAAAAACAGAATCCATCAATTGTACCATATATTAAATTTTAAAAATATTGATTAAAACTCAAAATCTGACATAAAAATTTATTAAAATAAAATTTTGCACACTTTGTAATTTCCACAATATTAGGAAATGTATAACATGATTAATAATACTGTAAGGAAATGTATTAATTTTTTTATAGACTTAACATACTTGATTTCTTAATACTTCATTATGTACTTAGAAAATTGACAACTGTTACTTTAGAGAACAATAACTAAAAGATGCTACTCTTTAATGACACGTTACACAGAATCTTTTCTAAGAATCGATTCATTATTCGACTAATATACTGATATTTAGGTATAATTATAAAGCACTACACCACTTTAAAAAGAAGATTGCTTTGATGACTTATTGAAGAAATTATCACTAAAAATATAAAAAGGAGACAAAACTTTTTCTGTTACTTATAATTTGCATTAAATATAATAACTAGTTGCAACTGAGAATAATTACAATCAGCGCAATAAAAACACGACTTAATGAAAGTTGAAAAATATTGGATAACATTTCTTTTTTAAAAAAATTAGTAAAACATATTGCTAGTTTCATCTGCAATTGTTTGAGACAATCGCATGAAAATAATACAGATCTGCTTCCAAATAGAAACAAAATAAAACAATACTTGAATATTTTCTACTATTTCATATCAATTATCTGAACGTGAGTCACAGATAATGAATGAAACTAAATGGAATAGGAATGCCTTCTATAATAATTAGAGACCTTATTTAACTGTAGAACTATTTAGAAATAAGAATTATTGCGTTGTTGATATTCCAGTGCAAATAACCGATAACTGAAACGAAGTTTAACAATACGAGCACTTAGTTACCATAAAATTATGATTATTAAAACGTCCCTGCTCAGGAATTTCTAAGTGCAAAATGTAAATAAAGATAACGGTTACGATATCACTAGGCAGCTAACTAAAATTATAAGAATTTTTTTTAAAAATAATTATAAATTAATTTTTACATTTTCAATGATTTATTTATGTTTATCTTCAAGAGTAAATGGTTTATAATTGTATAAAAATTTATTCTTTATATTCTAATCTATTCTTTATTAAAAATAATATTGGACCTAAACATTAACTGTAACTGATATGTAGTCAATTAAATATTTTGGTTGAATTTGTAACTGTATTTGTAATTTCTTGAATCGAGTTTTAATTCTTGACTCGTGTAAATTATTAGATTTTTTGTGTGGAATATTTTTGTCTGTTTATTTAAGTTAACTCAATATGAATTCGGGAGTTTCACCGCATCTGATTGTAAAGCTACATCCTGTTGTGTTGTTTGCTATCATTGATTCATATGAGCGGCGAAATGATTGTCAACACAGAGTTATTGGCACTTTACTAGGTAATCTAAAATAAAATTTTATACTATTTATTCATTATATTAGGTCATATAATATGTGTGTCTGAAAAAAAGATTTACTTATACTTATTAGATTCCACAAGTCTTTATGATTTGATTTTGAATAAATTCCATATGGTTAGCTTGAAAAGAAATGTAAGTTATGTGATTTAACCGGAATGTATGTAATTATACTCTCTTGAACTTGCATTTTATATTTTTGTTTTCTCACATTGAGAAATAAAGGATTTATATCCGTTAGATATGAACTAATTTTTTTGTAAAATGTTGCATTTGAATATATGTAAAAATGCACTAAACTCATTGCTAAAGCTACAGAATAAAAGATCTTGATTGGTGTAAAGAATTGGGTGTATACCGAATTTGGCTATTTTTTTGGTTTGATAATGGTTTTGGTTTTTCCTTATTGGCAGAATTCATAAAAAGAAATTGTTAGTTTCTGGACTTTTTCTTTGTTTTGTTGCTGGTCTGAGGGAAATTGAAGAAAATGTTTTTTCCTTTGCACTGTAGCTGTTTTAAGGGATATAGAAGAAAATTTTTAGGATGTCTGAAATTATGAATATGATTGCTTTGTTCTGTGCTTTAAATTTTAAAGGACCAATATTAGATATACATACTCAAGTTACTGGTATGAATGTTAAGATATGCAAATGATGTTTTTAAGTTTGATCTTCACAAATTGTCCTTGGAAAAAAGTGCTATAAAAACTCATTCATCAATTAGTAGGCATTCAGTAGCTTGTTCTGAACCAGACCTGGCCAACTTTGGGGGAACGCATTTGGTCCACCTGGTGGCACACAGCGGCCCTTTGTACTGGGTCATCTGAACAAAAATTTAAATCTTTATTTTACATGAAAGTATCATTCCATAATGAGTCATTCATATTATAACTCTTTACCTTGGGAATAACGTGGTACAATGACTCAACTATCGTCTCAATTTTTAATCTATATTCTAGTTTAGAAGTAATTACAAAGTGCTTATTTTAAACATTTGACAGGCTGTTTTGCAAGAGTGGGTGAAACATGAATTATAATAACCAAAAAAATAACTGAAGAGTGGGTGTGCTGTACTAGACGTGGGGAGGGAATGAATGCAGTGGTTGTGCGAAATAGCAGCAGCCAGTGTGTCTTCAACAAGCATATTACATTTAACTCAGAAGCATATGGTTCAAAACAGACTGACTGCCCATTGTCTTGATTGCTAATAATTAAGTATCAGCATTGTTTTGTAACTGCAGGACACTTTTTGAAATTATGATTCGTAAAAATACATTTATTTCAATAAAATATAACTTTCCTTAATCTATTGCAGAATATTCTAAATTTCTCTAATGAGCTCGGGAGCATTAGTTGATTCCTCTGACTCAAGAGGTGAAAATAATAGTAGTTTTTAACATGAGAATTTTTGTTAGTGTTAAAAAATCAAAATTAAAATGAAAGTAATAAATGGAATTCATCACACACCAGTGCATGTATACATATATAATGCAGCCCACCAGAATAAAATGCATTTCCAAAGCGGCCTGCAAAGTCTTTTGGGCTCGACTGGCCTTTTTAAACAATTATGTTATTGATATAATTAATTTGTCATGTGATACTTTTTAGTAAAGAAAGGTAGGAAGGAAATATTTTCTTTTATCAGCTGTTGGAACTTGGTAGCATGAGGAATCCTAAATTTTACACTCCTACCAAAAAAGTATAGCCTTAAGGGGTCTGAACTCTTGAATTCTAAGCATTGTCAAGAAGTAATATGTCAAAATCTGATATAATTAGTTAATAATTATGTAAGATTATAATTTAATAGGTTTTAGCAGTGTTGCAATGCCAGTGGGAAAGTTTATTTTTGTTATATGCCAAGGAATTGATAAGTCAGTGGGGGACTGTAAAGTCTATAATTTTATTTATAACTCATCATTGAAGCTAAGTGACTTTAGGATGAGAAAATTGCTCATTCATTAATGATTTGAACATGATGTTTATTTCTTTTTTAAATGTATCATGTGTGAAATTGTGAATAACTGATGAATTCAAACTAGAGCGTACACCGAGTAAAAAAAATTATTTGCAAAAATTTAGTGAAAATGTGCATTGTATATATGGAACAATGTTTGGTTATATTGCCACTCCAGTTTGCAGAGTAATACAGGATTGCTGGAATTGCATAATTTAGACATTGAAAAAAAAATACTTTTTCTTTTTATCACAAAATTGTTATAACTTATTTTCAATCCTTTTAATATTGCAATATATTTTCATAATTTTGAAAATTTGAATGCTTTTTAATTAATTTTTATTTTACTGTTTTATCATCAATAAAACAAAAGATATGTATTATTGCTAAAGCCTGTCATTATAAACATATGCAGTCATTTTAACTCTGATGAATGGGAAGTGTGGTTGAGTGAAATGTTCATACCTTAAAGGTTAAAATTTCCCGAGCTAATCTATGGATGAAGTATACCTTTGTTCAAAGTTTTGTGTTGCCATCTATTTATAAAATTAGTAAATTTGTTTTTCATTAATTCAATATCTGAATGTAACCTATATAAAAACACAGTACTTGATATAATTTTTTAATTGTAAAAAATTGATTTTGAAGGTACCTGTGTATTGTCTATCTGCTTCAGTAAAAATTGACAAATTCTAATAATTCGAAATCTGTGCTTCATGTCAGTCATGATTTCCAGTTCTGATTTGGTAAATTGCATCAAAATTTTTATAAGATTCTGGTTGGTACATTTTGATATCTATATATTCTGCATTTTTTTGTCATTTGAGTTTCAGAAATGCAGCTTATAAGATTTACCTACAACAAGTAAAAAAAACCCTGCAAAACCGATAACGAGCACAATATTTTACTTTAGAAATGCTAATGTTCAAATTTATATGTTATGAAGTTATTTCATTAACCAAGCATTTTGGAAATGGAGTGTTAAAAACTGTTATTGATTTTTGGTAATAAGAAATTGCAAAACAATCACATCTTCCTTTTACCATAGCTGTTAAATTTAAATATTGTTGGTATAAGAACTGACCTGAATTGAATTACAAAGAATTTAAAATGTCAAGCAAATTAGTAATTTTCTTGAACAATTATTTGTGAGAAATCTGTTTTAGTAAGAGATAGTTAAAAAAAAAAAAAATTGGAAGGGGGAGAAATTAGTATTTGATATAGGTAAAAGTCCATATTCGAAACATGTAAACAATGTTCATCATATTCTGCAGCCACAGTTAATTTTTTCGCAGAATCTGCTGAAGACAATGGAATATTAATTACATTTCCTGGTAGAAATACAGTGACATTATTGAAGAAAATTACAAATGTATAAAACAGGAGAGTTTAATCTATTATGACTGCTATTCTTCATAAGAAACAATGAACACAAAAAGTTACCTTCTCAAACATGGAAGTGTCAATCTTTTATGTAACTTTAGAAATCCAGAGATTAGCAATCATATACAACAGGTTAAATGTGTTGTCTACAAAATGGTGTAATATAATTGTATTTAAAGTAATCATGCTGAATTGTATTTAGCTGAAATTACGTGATACCAAGATCAAGAAGCTGAAAGAAATAATTAGTTTTAAGCCATTCTGCAATCTATTGGTTTAAAAATTTCACCAGAACCTAATTAGAAGTTTAGAATTCTTAAAAAAGAGATCGAAATATATTTAATACTTAAAATATAATAAAATAATGTACAGTTTATTTTCCAATTCTTAAATAATTATTGAGATATTATGTTACCATACAAACTGAGATGAAGTGTATAGAAAACATAAATATTTCGTCTTATGATACTATTTATATATTTGAATTCAAGGATTTAAAAGTTATCTTTAAAATATTTTGTTCTCTTATAGATATCTAATTTTTCTAAATTCATAAAGTTTTTATATTATAAACTTTGTAGCTTCTTAAAAGAGGTTGCATCCTGAAAATGCTGAGATGTTTGAAAGGGCATTTTTTCTTGACTTATTTTAGGGTCACTAATATGTCATTTAAAGATTCTAGTAGTAGTCAGTCTCAATAAATTACATTGAACATAAAAGATTAACTTTGAAAAATCTTTTGATTATTTCTTAATGGAGCTACTTATTTTGGTCAGTTTGTTTCAATCCCAAAGATGTGAATACTGAATGACTCTACTGCATATGATGGTTTTGGAAATTGTGTATGGAAAAAAAACATGTGCTGATTTTTTACTATGTCTTGAAATAAAATCAGGATGGGAAAGAAAACCCGTATTCTTGAATGCTTATGATTCTGAGTATAAAAGAAAAAATAAAATAAAAATCAACTCTCATATTTTTGCTATTTTTTGATTTTATGTACATCTAAATTTAATTATAACATCAAACTAAATAGTTAATTTTTTAAAATTTTATTTTATTCAAAATTCTTTCAGTATTCTTAAAGAATTCATTTATCTTAGTATTTTTTGACCAAACAATTTGTATTTCTCCTTTTTTTAGGAATCCATGAAAAAGGTGCAGTTGAAGTGACAAATTGTTTATGTATTCCACATAATGAATCTGAGGATGAGGTTGGTTTGTGTATTACATTTTCATTAAAAAAAATCAAATTTTATGTCCCCCCCATTGACATTATTGCATTTATAATATTTTTCAGGTGGCTGTTGATATGGAATTTGCTAAAGCCATGTATGAGTTGCACAAAAAAGTTAATCCCAGTGAAGTAATTGTTGGATGGTGAGTTTTCAAAATGTATTTTCTTTTACCTGTATTATATTTTAAGGACAAACATAAGATATATGTACTTCAGTTAGTGGGATGAACATTAACAATATATATTTGTTGTGCAACAAAGAGAGTGGATTTTAAATTGGATCATCACAAACTGTCCTTGTAAGAAAGTGTTACAAGAACTCATTCATTTTTTTAATGCACATTCAGACACTTGGTTTAAGCAATGATGTTATTCATTTCATGATTTGTAATATGGGATACTGTTTAGAAAATAAAGACATTTTTTTTCTCTCTTTAAATTAGCTATTAGAACTAAGTTGTGTGAGTAATAACATGTTTTACACTTCACCTAGAAAAAGTTGTCCCAGATTTTTGGGGTCTTGAGTTCTAAATATTGTTCAGAAGTAATACAATATCGATATCTTATGTAATGAAATAAAAGTTTATAATTAATTATAGTTTTCAGTAATGTTGCAATATCATTGAATTTTATTTTTGTTCTGTGTTAGGTATTGGTAAATCAGTAGCAACCTATGACATTCTATACGCTGGCTATTAAAAGGTAAACATAGATGTTGTAGAATATGTTCACAAAATAAAAAGAAAATTGTATTTTTAATAAAACTGTCAATTAAAAGAAACACTGTATTTTCTATTAGAAATGTGATATTTATCTCTGCATAGGAGATTGTTTTGACAAGTGCCACACATGCCATGAAATTGTGAAGGGCATACTGATGCATTCCAACTGTAGTATACACTCAATAAAAAAAAATATTTGTAAAAGATTTAGTAAATATGTGTAATGTATATGTGGAACAAAGTTGTACATTACCATTTCTCTATTTTGCAGAGTAATACAGGGGTAGATCCAATCATTTATATAGTTTACTCACTAGGAATACATTTTTTCATTTTATCACAATTGTCATAAATTATTTTCATCCCCTAAAATTTAGATATATTTTCACATTTAAGAAAATTTTAGTGTCTTTCAGTAATTTTTTTATTTTATTGTTCTAACATCTAAAAAAAAGATATTTGTATTATTGCTAAAGCCTTTCATTATAAATGTTTGTGGCCATTTAAAGTCTTTACTACCAGTAAATGCAGCTGGTTGAAAAGACCATTTGTTAAGGGTTTATGAAGACTAGAGTACATTCTTGTCAGATTACATGAGACAACCTATATAAGCTTTTTGGACCTTGTGTATCTTTTGTTTTTCTTTATGAGAAAAAGAAAGTACATAGGAAACATAAGAAAAATTATCCTTCCTTATTAAACTAAAATGTCTTTTAATAAAATCATGTTGTATTATTTTCAGATTTCATTCTTGAATCAAAACTAAATGAAAATTCAAAAATATGAATTAGAAATTTATTTATATTAGAAGCAGCTCAACTGCCAATTGTCTAGTTGTATGAGTATTGTTTGTTGTATGAAGATCAATTATAGAAAATTTTAATTGCTTTAATCATGTTGCTCACATATTTTTACAAACTGTTTTTGTGAGTTATTGGTTTTGATGTTCAAAACCTCCACTTCTGAATTTATCGCTGTAAGAATTTTTTTTAAAAAAGTATTTTACAAATGTTTGACTTTGATATACAGCAGTATTGGAATAATATTTTATATTACTTATGTTTCATTCATTGAATAAAATGTTTTTGCTTTTTTAAAAATATTTTTTATGTCAAATATGGCTATTGATTCATTAAATTTGGCATTTTGTACAAAATTAGAATAGAAAAGAATTTGTGAGTGCCTTAGAAGCTGAAAGCAATAAATGAAAGGAATTGGGAATCATTAATGCTGTTTGCCAGTTTTCTTATTATATTAGTTTTGAGAGCTGCGTAATTACCTTTCTGTAATAGTGAATAATGTAAAAAACTAAGCAGTATGATCTCTGTTGCAAAACTGAAGGCTTCTCTAAACAAGGAGTTAGAATTTAATGCAAAAGAAGATGTGATAGTGAGACATCTCATGTTTATGAATAATAATTAATTTGAATAATTTTACTGAAAGTAGTTAAAATAATGTAGAAATCAAAAGGGGTAGGGAACACTGTAGAGACCACAAGTTTAGCTGAATCAGTCAACAATATTACTTTCATGCCCTGGCTAAAATAAAAGATGGTAGAGAAATTGAAGCTTAAGGTATGGAAGAACGTTTGGTCGAAATTATTTCAAAACATTGTCTTTGTTGTTGATTTTGATATTTGTATTCTGTCAATTTCTGAGGGATAAGCATTCAGCTACATCCGAGTTTTAGATTATCAAGTTTATTCACTAGGCTAATTACCACATGTATTTTACCAATTTCTCATCTAAAAATAATTGCATGTATAAGGCAATTTATAAAATTTTTAATTTACAAGAATTACGTGTTTTATCTGAAGTATGGTGTCTAACAGTTACCCAACTCTTCCTCAATGAGATTGCAGGCAGTGTTTTTGGGAAATATTTACAATTTTTTAAAACATAAATAATGCAGTCTTCATTTTTGTGTTTTTTCATGCTTCAAATTTTTCTCAGGTATATGTATCTTTATTTTAAAACTGCTAATATTTGTAATAATTATGTGATATTCTTGTTAACTTAAATATATTAGATTTAAAAAATATTTCATTAAAAGATTTTTGTACTTTACTTTTTTCCTCCTTTCCCATCCTAAAAGAATAGGTGAAAGAATGATTTTGTGTGCAATCTAATCAATAAATGATGAAATAATTAATAAAAATGCAATATAGTTTTTAATCAGCACATAAATGGTGTGGATATGATCACCATGAAACATTTGTATTAATACATTATTTGAATATTTAACAGGTATGCAACTGGAGCTGATGTGACTGGTCATTCTGTTCTCATTCATGATTATTACAGTCGTGAGGCAAGTAATCCAATTCATTTAACTGTGGATACTTCTCTTTCTGAAGGCAGCCTTACTTGGAAAGCTTTTACTAGGTAAAATAGATTTGTATTCTCATTGATACCAGGTTTTATATTTCTTTGGAATTTTTTTTTAAAAAAAATATTTAAATTCACAGCCTTTATACTTCATGTGAAAATTCTATTGAACAACTGAAATTGATTTTATTGAAATTTTGAATACCTCAGAATATATTTTCAAAATTTTTTTCTGCTTTGTTAGATATTTTCCCTTAAATTAAAGCAATTGGACAACAAAATACATTTAAAAGTGGAAATATTTTTAAGGCAAAATAAAATAAAAAATGCATTTTATTATCTGAAAAAAAAATTAGTAAGTGTTTTAAAAATTCTGTTTCAATTGAGCTTATGAATGTTTTATAAATGATATTTTACTGATTAAAAAAAATTCTTTATAAAGAACTAATATTTCTGCTGAAATTAAGCTTTCAGTGATATAGTTTAATCTATGCAAACTTATAAATCATCTTTTTAGATGATTTAAATTTTTATTTAAATATACCAATTATCATGTATTTTAAGTATAATTCTTTCTGTCAAATTAGTAAATATTATCATAAATCTTTATTTATAATTTTATACTGTTGGAACTAAATGGAGAAGAAAATAGATAAAAATAGCATAAGTGTTCCCAAAAGCTGACGGATATCTTACAAATTTTAAATTTAATGAATTATTTGTAATACATTTTAGATATATATTTTTTCACTGCAACCATTTATTTTAAATGAGTCGTTTGCTGTGGAAGGAAATGATTTCCAATATTTTGATACATTTGAAATTTTGCTTTCTATACAATGATTTAGTAAATCAATTGCAATCATAAATAATTTTTAAAAAATTAGAAAAATAAAGCATTCATTCATTTGCTCTAAACATCAAGATTGATTTTTTAAACCTCAGAAACACATTTTCTCATTTATTTTCATTTTTGAAGAAGAAAAAAAAAGGTATATTTGTCCATCATTGTAAAAGGGATCAAGCTAATAACTTTAAAAAGATTTAATCTTTTATTTTGCATTGCATCCTTTCACATTGCTGTAATCTGAAGCAACTTTTACAAAGTTGTAGAAAATCACAGGCATGTGTAATGTAAATAATGAACATTACAATAAACAATTTTCACATAATGTGGTAATTCATATACACACATAATAAGGCAATTCATCAGTGTATATTTACATACCCATGTTTTAGTTTGTATTTATTGAAATATACAAAAATTCAATGCTATTTAATGTACAAATAAGGATTTTTGATTCAAAAAATTAAATTTATGTAGTTTTTATCTTAAATTTTTCCTATTGAAATTTTTTTAGCACATCATTTGGAGTTCCAGGTAAAAATACTGGTACTATGTTTACACCTTGCAAAGTGGAAATAGTAGGTTATGAACCTGAATTTGTTGGAAGTGAGTATTGTGTATGAATGTTAATAAACTAAGTATATTTTGTGATTTATTATGAATAAAATTTACTGAGTTTATTCAAAAGGTTTCTAGAATGAGTTTCTCATGCTTGCTCAATTAGTGGTTATTATAATTTTTCAAAATTTTATCCTCAAATTAAGTGGATTTAAGAGATTATGGCCAGCATTCTCTGTTTATTTTGTATAGCTGTATTCTAACTTTCACACACAAAAAAAAGTACATCAGATTCTTTTGGGTTTCTTATATATACAATACTATTCTTGCCCCATATCCTAGTAATCTTTCTCTATTTTCAACTCTTTCTTGTCAACCAATTTTCACCTTTTTCCCATTTTTTTTTGTAATATATGGAACAAACATATAAATTGTTTAGTGCAATATAGCTAGATTTGGCTGTTGTGCCTTTAATCTCAACTTTTATTCTTTCACATTACATTTGCATTGAGTTTTATTTCTAGTTAAATTACTACAAAGTGGTATGAAATATTTATAATCATGTTTTAGATAATAAGTATGAATAATTAGGAAATATTTAAATCGCTTATCGTATAAAACATACACATTTAATTAATGTTTTGTGTCTCGATCAAATTCTTAACAATTTGACCTTTGTATTTCAAACAAAATGCTACTTATGGATTGGGTTAGCCTATGCTGTGCCTTTGTGACTCAATGATTTTCAGTTTACAGGGAGGGGCGGAACTGTTGTGTAACATCTATTTTCTTAACCTTTGGCTTTTGAATGTTTTTTTTTTTTTTTTTTAATAAGAATTAAAAATGAGGAAAATTGTCAGTTCTGAATCAATTTTTGGGAAAAGACTCTCCAGATTGTTTCAATGATTTAGAAACATTGCTTAGATAATTGTCAATTTCAAGTTGTTTGTATTTTGTCATCAGTCTGCAAATATTTTGATTAGACCTCAAATTTGTTTGATTTTTGCAAATGTTTGCATGTGTATGCTTGCTTTAAGTTTCTTTCTCAGCAATGTATTAAAACATTAATGTAAAAGTGAAACAAAATTGCTTAGTTACTGTAGGTATATATGTATTTTTCAAATATAGTTTATTAATCGTCTTTGATCGTTATGTCAACTCTAATGTATTGTAAATTAAAGTCGTACATTAAATCTTATTATTTTTTTTTTCACTTTTTAAGTTTGGAATATTTCATTATATTTGTGTTTATTTAGATCTTTTTTAAAGCATGTATTGTATTTCTACACTCAAATTTGAATTAAATACTTGATTTGCTAATTATGGTTTCATCTCATTTTGTTGATTAGACTTTGATTATTTTAATGATTAATGCAAAATGATTTCAAATTTCAAATTTCCTTATCATTGTAATCTAATGAAATTATTCCATTTAATTGCAAATGTTTGAGAATTTTATTGTTTTTGCAATCTGCAATATTAAACAGAGAAATATGATGAGATACGATGAAAAGATATTTTAGGGGAATGTAAAAGATTACGACATTTTACATAAACATGGAATTTCAACAAGTATTTTCTGGTAGTGATTGAATTTTAGCTATTATTAATTCATGTGCCATTGTTTTGAATTGTCTTTATTGGCATATTGGTGAATGTAGTTTTTCTGATTAGATCAATTATTCTATATTAATGTGTGATGAATAATATACTAATGACAAAATTTTATTCTTATGCCAGAATAGTTTTATAATGATATAATTATTTTTTCTCGAAATCTGGGTTTGATATGTTGTATAGCTACATTTTTGTCAAAGTTTTTTAAAAACTGATTCATAAATATTTTGATTGAAAAATAGATGTATTGATATTATTTATGTATTGAGTTTCACATCACAGGATCAGATATTCTCAATAATCAATTTTAGATGCCCGTGAAAATTATGGAGTAATCTGTCTATTGGTTAAGATTTATTTACAGATTTGTATTCTGGTGCTTATGTGTGTATGTTTGTATTGGATGTATGAAAGTTTTATTTATGTTCCTCATTCTAATTTGTTTTTAGTGAAGATAGCTCAGCAGACGAAGCATAACAAACAAAGGAGTGTAGAAATATTGCCAGATTTGGATTTGATTAGCAATGCTATTCAAAATATGTTAGAACTTTCTGATGTAGTGATTGGTTATATTGATGATGTTTTGGTAAGTATTAGCTTAATCCTATTAATATATGTAATTATTCTTTAGCAAGTGTAGGTTATTGAAATGAATTTTTATGAATTATATTGTGCATGTTACAAGAAGTAATAATTAAGTTTTAAAAAATAATTTTTAAGTATAGTAAATATTGATGTTTTTTTTTGTTTTTTTTTTTGTAAACATAAAGTAATTGTATGATGATGTTTTTTAAAATTACTTTTATAAAGATAAGTGTTTTTGACTTATTATTTTTAAAATAATATTCTAGTTATATAAGGGAATCACATGAGAATTTAGTGTTACAAATGCAGGTTTTCTATTTCTCTGGTATTTGTAGTTTTTCCTTGTTATATCCCATCCAATTAACAGAAATTCAGATTGCTATTGTTTTAAGGCTTTTCTAAATGGTTGGCTTAGAAGAGTGTTTCTGTATGTATCTTTTTTTTTTTTTTTAAAAAAAAAAAGAGGTGCTTTATGTAAGTTTTGCTTTTTGTAAGAGGATATATGATTAGTGTAGAATCAGTTAAACGGATAAATTTTTTGAAGTCCCAAAACTTTTGTGTATATTAATGAAAATCAGGGTGCATTGATATTGTAGAAATGTATAAATTCCTTAATTGAAAATATTGAAATCCAAATTTTCATGCACAAAGAATATTACATTTACAATGTAGGAATTGAAATTTTATTTATTATTTTTACTTATCTAATTGTTTCTGCAGCAATCATTCAAATCATATAACTATAAATAAATAATTTTTAGTACTAAGCTTATTTTCTAAAAATAACTAAAATTGTTTATTTTTTCTTAAATAAATTGACAGCAGCAATATTTTGTATACATGATATAGGCTAAGAATATTCATTTAAAGAAGCTTATTTATGAGCAGTTTTGAATTGTTTCCCTTGATTTTTATCACTCCTGTTTAAAGCATGAAACATTTCAGAAGCATGTTTTTCAAGTTTCTTTGCAAAATTTATTTTTTTATTTCTACATTGCTGAAAGGCTTTCAAACTATACATGGTATTAAATATTGCTAAAAAAGATAGTTTTATTATTTTGTTGTATTATAAGGTTCTAATTTTATTTATTTTTTTGTTTTATTATATAGTTCTAGTTTTATTTTTTTGTTTTATTATATGGTTCTCCCCTCCAAAAATATTAAAAACAGTTATAAAAATAAAATATTAAAATAGTTATATTCTCTGCATTACCTCTAGAATTATGCATTGTATTCAAAGCGTGAATAGAAAGAAGGAAATGTATATTTTTTCTTCTTTAAACATATCCCTTTGGCATCATTTCAAAACTTTCCTTATATTATATTCAGAGTTTCATTTAATGAGTATCATAACTTATAAAAGATTAAAAAGTTTTTATTTTCTTTTTATTGAATTTGTTTTTCATTAAATTTCCTTAAGAATTAAAATTGTTTTCAGTTCCAAGATAGACATGAAACCTGTTTTCTGTCAGCAATTGAATGTTAATTGACCAGTTTTTATGAAATTTTGGAATAAAAAGTGTGTTATAGATGCTATATGGATTTCATTATTGAAATACTTTTTAATGTTTATATTTGTGATGTTATAAATTCTTGTTATTGTAATGAAATGCTTTAAAAAAAACAGAGGCATAAATCTAAAGTTATTAAAATGTAGTTTATTTTTGTAATAATTTTTTATTACACTTTGCATATATAAGAATTATATATAAAATATATAGAACTGTAAATAATTATGATCAAAGTAATTGTAAATAACAGTAAATCTTGAAGTACTAATGTAAGAACATTTCAAAATTTCACAAATTTCAGCATTAATGGTGATGATTTGATTTTAGATAGAAATTTTATTGGTGCTTAAGAAAATTAAGTTCTGCTTAGTTTTTTTTTTAATATTATTTTAAAATAAGTTAGCTTTAAATTATTTTTTTTTGAGTTTTGACCAAAAAGTTAGCTAATTTAATCATAACTAGTTCATCTCCCTGCTTTTACAGTTTAATCTCATATCCAAAATGTTTAGTATTAAGTTCTTCATTTGATATAATTGTAAGATATATGTATTTTTAAACCTCAATTTCTTAAATATTTTCGTAATTTTTTTCCTCAACTATATTAATTATTTTTTCCGTAATCACGATGTGTTTTTGAAAATTTTTTAAAATTATTTTTGCAGGCTAATCGAAAGCCAGCGGACAATTCTATTGGTCGTACTTTGATGGATATTGTTCAGAGTGTTCCACAGATAAGTCCTGAACAATTTCAAGATATGTTGAACTCTAATATGAAGGTATATTATTACAGTACATAATATATTTCTGTTCATGGCTTTGCCCATAAAACTATTTTTTCCATGGTCTCATATTTATTAACTTAGAGTTATGTGAGAGAAATAATTTTATTGATTTAGATTTATCTGAGAGACGTAGTTCCTTAAAATCGATTTCATAAATGTCACTTAGCCTTAAGTCTTAAAATGATTAACTTGTATTGAGATTATATCAATACAATTTATTTAAATTAAGATTCATTAAAATTCCTTTTAAAAAGGTTTTAAGTACGAAATTGAACATCATAACACTAGTTAAAGTATAAGCTTCTTAATAAGTCACAGATTGTAGTTCAAATCGTTTTCTCTGAATAATTTAGTTTTGTATATTTTTGGACCAAAGCCACTAGTATTTTATAAAAGAATATATTATAACTTTGTGTTTATGAAAGAAGGAGCTTTAATTTCATCCAAAAAATATATGATGAAAAAAAGTATAAAGATATATTTATCTCTGTGATAATATTCTGATATTCTTAATAAGAGTTTCCACAGTATGTTGCTTAAAGAATTTTTTTTTATTATGAATTAATTTTTTATTACCTTTATAAGGGCATAAAGGTACATAATATAAAATTGTGCCTTGTCCTGAAATCCTTCTAATTTTCATAAGATTTTTTAATTCTTGCTTCATTCTAAGCTCAAGACATTCAAAATAAAGAAGCATAATATATTTGTTAAGTATCAAATATCAAAAAATTAAAATGTATCTAAAATAGATTTATGAAACTTTATTAAAAACTGAAATGAAACTTTTATTTATGAAACTTTATTAAAAACACACACATGCTTAATGAAATTCAATGTCTTTTATAGATTTGAAAAAAACTATGTTCAGTATATTAAAATAAAGTAAAATTTGAAAATTAAATTGATCCTGTCAAAATCTGTGTGAAAAAAAATGGAAAGATGTTTAACTTTTGTAAAAAAATTATTAATGATTGTTGCATTTATAATATATAATTTGTAATATTTAAAAAACAAAATTTTACAAGACAAGATAAATTTTTTAAATATTTGTAAATTTTAGAGGTTTTATACATTGATCAATCACAAACGATTTAATTTTTTCTTTGAAAATGTTCATTTATGTAAGAAAAAAATACTGTAATAAAGTAACGTTGTTTTTGAAATAAAGGTATATTTTTTTAAACAAGATAGTGAAATTTTTCAGGTTCAACTTTTTGAACGTCACAATTTCAATTTTTTTTTTTTTTTTAATAATCAAAGTTCTATTTTGTACCTTTATTTAGAAAGTAAAATATTAATGGATTTGAAAATATTTTATACTTAAAAAATATAGTGGTTTTTTTTAAAACTGCATGACAATGTAATGTTACATTCACACACAAAGATAATTATATTAATTAATAATGACAGGAGAGAAACTTGAGGTGTGAAAGCCTCTCATTTATATAATCAAGTAATCATATTTCAGAAAACAATTTGGACTAAATGTTAACATTCCAATCTTTAATTTAAAATTTATTTGGGCTAATTATTATAAGTCATGCTCTTTACATTCCAATACCGATCTTTAGACTTTTCAATACATATATATGTAAAGAAAAAATTTTAATTGTATTTTTGTTACTTCCAGGACTTATTGATGGTGGTTTATTTGGCTCAGCTTACAAGAAGTCAGCTAGCATTACACGAAAAGATAAGCTTCTTGTAAAATGAATTAAGGAACAAAAGAATTTAATGTACATTTTTTTTAAAAAATAATTCACTCTTCAGTTTTCAATAAAAGCTGTCATTTAGAATGTGGTTTTAAAATTGTGCATTATATTCATTCATATGATTAATATTTAACATTTTTCATGAAATAGGGATATGTTAAACTTTTTGGAACTAATTATTTCAATATATAATTTATTTCTTGAAATTCAAAACTATTTATACTATCAATTTCTTGCAATATAAAAACATATGTGATTATATATATCTAACTCAAATCTTAATAATATTCTAATATAATTTTTAGGTAGGAGAAAATTATATTACCAATTTTATGTTTAATTTTTGGCTTTGAATGTTAAGTTCTAATTACTTCAAAATAGCTTTGCTGTCTAAATAGTTGAAAATTTATAAACTTTACCTTTAAAGATCAATACCTTTATGTTTATTTCATGAATGTTTTAATCTATGTTTAAAAACTGCTGTCAGGCATTTATAAAAAGAGTTCTATTGAAAAAAAAATGTGATTTCTTTTAATCATGATAAAATCCTTTCAATCAATATATACATATATATATATATATCTTAGAAATCATGAAGCCATTAAGATTTGATGCAAAAATGTATAAAAAGATATTTCCTTGTTGCTCAAAGTTCAAACATACACACAAATATGCAGCAAAAATAAATATAATATTAAAAAAAAATTATTATAATTAAATACATATAATTTTTAAGAAATATAAATTAAATAAAGTACTAAATAATCTTATTAAATAGACAGTTAAAAATTGAAGAGGTCAAGAAAACTATTAAGAATATTTATTGTCCTCCATTACTCTAGTCCTAGGCATTCACTCCAGAATCCCACATCAGACAACAACGTTAAAATTCCTCTCCAGTCGTGTAAGTGTTGTTCATTGGTTTGAGTCTTGATACCTGTGTGTTGTCTTGTCCCAAATATTTGTGAATAAAATGTCATTTGTCATTATCCTCTATGTTGGACTGATTTCACTCACATGAGAATTTTTGTAACATTGGTGTCTGAAGTGGGATTCTGGAGTGAATGCCTGGGACCAGAGTAATGGAGGATAAATTCAAGGCATTGTTTGTTTTAATGAAAGCTGGAGTAGAACTGCTTACAGTGAAATCATTATAGATTCAGCAGAAAAGTACGTAACACCAAAATCTCTAAATTTGTAGTCATACTTTTGTTGTGCTAGATGATAGTTTATAAACATAAAAAAAAAAGTCAACATTTACTAAAATGGTGCTTACTGCTTAATGTACTAAATATTCGTCAATTATTATTGTAAAATGAATGAAATATTGAATAGAAGAAATACCTAAATAGAAACAACACAATTTGTTTATGGAATGATAATTTTAAAGGAACAGAGTGTCTGTATGAAGTAGAATGTAAAGGTTGGCAGGGATCACGAGACTTAACCCTTTGTGGTTCAGTGTTCCACACAGGAGACCACCTTAACTGGTTCGCTTCTTGAACCATTAAATTCATCAATAAATGGATAAAAATTAGTATCCCATTTTCATTTACCTATCTACTTAAACAAGAGATGAAAGCACCATTCAATCCAATCTATAATTTTCAAATACAATACTTGGTGTAAAATTTCCAAGGAACTTTGTCTAGTTTTTTTTCAAAAAATTATTGCTTGAGCAATTCCTTTGTTAATTTGTTGGCTATAGTCAACTATTTACTTTACATTATTTAAATTTACCCTGCCAAAAGTACACATAGCATTGTTGAATAATATGTGGTCCAAGCGGGAACACTGCGACTCTAGCACTTTGCATGTTATGCAAGATAACGCAATGACACACAGAACATCTGGTTTCTGTTTTTCTCTGTGTGGTGTAACATAGTGACCCCAGGTTTAGTGAAATGTCTTGGTAGTGTGAAGGATCACACAGTTTAAGTAATTTTTTTTATTTACTACTGTATTTGTAAGTTAGCAAGGCATTTTTACCTTATATTTAGTAATCATATATTAAACACATGACAATTAAAGGTACACGTAAAAGATGTACATACAGTAGCATGAAAGTGAAGCGGTACAAAACTTTTATGTGCAAAATATGCAATGTTGGTTTGTGTTTCTTCCAAAAGGGTGCAATATGCTTCCAGAAATATATGAATCTAAAAAATAGACCAATTTGTAAATATATTTGCATATAGGACACATGTATGTAGTACTGTAAATATTTATTAATTGAAAATCATGTATAACCAAGATAAATGGTGTTTTTTTATCCATCTGCGGAAGCTTTGACTCATTTTCGCACTTACAGTTCTAGTGGTGCAGTGTTCCTGCTCAGGGACCACCCACAAAATCAAAATGGTAAATACAATCATTACTAAAATTTATCGAAATACTCCTTTAGGCCTAAGTAGACTGCCTATAAAATGTTGTGTCAAACTTTTAATTTTAAAGGGTAGTGTGCTGCAAAGGGTTAAACCTTATGCACAATTTATTTGCCAAGATTGATAAAAAGTCAACTTGGGAATGACTTAAGATGTTTCATTCAACTATGTAGCATTCTTCAAATTGTGGAATGTGAAGGCTTTTTTAGAGATATGTAAGCAGTTTAGAAGGGAAAATGTACCATTTCAAAAATCTCCCTTTATTTATTTAGCAAAGAAAACTGCAGTGTGAGAAAATTGAGATGAGACAAAACTCCTAAGAGGATTTTGATTTTCTAAGGGGATGCTCATCACAAGTGATATGTGAAACCTTTGGAAAAAGAATGACAAACTTTGGCCATCTAAAATAATTTATTACTGGTTTAAGAGATTTTCTTGGAGGAAGAGGGTGTGCATCCAGTTAAAATATTTTTTCCAGTAATGGTTGAAAACAAGCATTTAATCATAATTCGCTATTACAATCAAAATTGGATAACATTAATCTCCACGACATATTTATTAAAATAAAAATTTGGAGTCACTAATTATTATTTAAAAAAGTATTCTACAATAATTTTATTACATATGAAATATATTTCAGGTATGTTCCCTGTTTCTCCAACAGACTTTTCAATAAATTAAATGTATAGTGAAATTGTCAATTTATTTTTAAAAAAAATTATTAGAATATTTACTAATTTATCTCCAAGCACTTCTCATAATTTTTCTTGTAATAACATGAACTATATTCAAAAGCGATAACCGATTACATGACATTTAGTTTATGTTAGTAAAACAAGCCATTGAATAAGAAAATTAATTCGTTATAATAAAAAATGACATTTTATTATCAAGAACTCATCAATTCATTCATTTCAGAAAAGAGGATGATTCACAATGAAAATTTTTTTTTAAGTTTGAAAAACTCCACATTGCGATCATTTTAATTTGAAACTTTCAGCAATCAGGGTACTTAACAAAAACAAAAATGTTTCTCTTTCATCAAATTTTTTTCATGCATAATCAAGATTTGTTTTGTATTTAAAAAGTTATAATTTTTTTTTTTCTTATTTCACAAGATTATAAATATATTACCTATAAAATTATTTTATAAGTTCCATCACAATTTTTTTCTAATGGTATGCATTTTATTTTTCTCTTATTTATGTGATTAGTTGAGCTTTGATATATGGTTATATACTGTGGGAAATCTTTAGTACAAAAAGTTAGGAAACCGCTGTCATACAGCATTTGTATGAAAGATGAATCATAAATTATGTCACTGGAATGTAATTCAAGTTTGGCAATTCAGATTTGTTTTGCTTTATAATTTTTGAAAAAAATTATGTTGGTATTTTAATAATAAAATTACTGCCATGAAACCAAAACAATGTTTTCATAAAATGGTTTTCTTGTTGCAAATTTATAATATATAGCAATTTAAAAATTTTAACAACATTCAGTGAATGGCCTTAGATACATTGAGCAGCT
This sequence comes from Nephila pilipes, assembly GCA_019974015.1. Classification (NCBI taxonomy): domain Eukaryota; kingdom Metazoa; phylum Arthropoda; class Arachnida; order Araneae; family Nephilidae; genus Nephila; species Nephila pilipes. Next base: position 189,989 of record BMAW01027925.1, read on the forward strand.
GCAGGTCACAAGTTCATGACCTGCATTACTTCCGTCTAATTTTAAGAATAGCCCACTAAGTAGAAGGGTTAATGCACATTAAATGTTAAGGATCAGTTCTTGCCTTGGTGTGGAAATTAGATAGTGAGGTGCCAGCTCTTTCACTGTCCTTGTTTGATCAACCAATAGTCCTTTTGATATTTCTAAGCACAACACTAATAAAAATCATTCATTCAATTAAGAATATAGAATTTTTTTTATCAAGGATATGTTAACTATTAGTTGCTAGCTAAGAGTTGAGCTGAAAAAAGTTTAGAGCGAGTCATAGGTGTAAAATTTTTTCATTTTTCCATGTTAGAAGCATGAAGAAATGTTGGGATGAGTGTAGTAAGCCCTTGATTTTAGAAATTATGTATGCAGTTGTGATAAAAGTTGCATATATCACACAATTTTTTTTTTTGGCCAAACCGTGCCAAGTACCATGTTTTGTAAAGAGGTTAGCATCAAAATTTTCGACTTAACTCAGTATTCTAAAAATGGTGACCATCTTTTTTTCACCCAGAAATCGTGGATAACGGGAAAGAAAAAAAAATCTTACAACTTATCCACAATTTAATTAGGAATGTAAAATTGTGAAACCATTAGCCTGTACAATAATATTTAATGTACAGTTTCCAGTGTGAGGACCCTGTTTCACGTGTCACTCTGTGGTATGTAATAAAAGTGTTTACGTAAAAAACTTAATGGTTGATTAGTAATAAACTTATATTGCAAATTTGTAGACATTTTTTAATGGTACCAGGACATGAGGGTGATAATACAATGTCTAATTTAAGACTATTTTTGTGACATTTATGTTTTAAAAATTATTCGTGCATGTGCCTAATAACGATATTTTTGTCATTTCATTCAACTTTAAAAGTAATTTTTGGCCAAAATATTTCTTTCCTTTTGAGTCCTATGGATATGATCTTTCAAATGCATTTGTATTTTGATCTCATTTCTAAAAATAATATCTTTAAATTTAGCTATTGCCTAGGAAAAAATATTTGGGTTCACTCTGTGCAAAAGTACCTTATGTAAAAAACAAAAAATTGGGAACCATATTTTGCGAAAAAGTTTGGGAAAGGAGGGTTATAACCAATAGATATTTTATGTACGAGTTGACTAGAAATTATGAACTTTTTAGGGGATTCTTAATAGATTGCAGTTTGCTTTGGGATCAGGTTTCTTGTAATTAGTGTTTAATTCCATGTGGGTTAGTTTCCAGCAAAAAATCATCGAATGGGAGTACCTGGAGGTGTAACAAGTGCAAGGGGTGAGAAATCCATTAGGGTTGGATCTTGTCTCGCCTGTAGCAAACTAAATTTCTTTTAAATTTTAAGAAAAATTTCTTTTCTAACATGAGAATTAATTAAGGGTATTAGTTTTTAGTTTAGTTTTCATTAACGTCGCACTAGAAGCAACACGAGGGCTATTGGCGACGGACCTCGTAATTTTGAACCACGGTCAAGTGACGAGGACGACACCTGAGCTGGCAACCCCCTCTCCTAACATCCACACCACGCCAACGGGAGGACTTTGGGCCTCGAACAGATTTAACGTGCATCAGCCCCGGCTACACGGCGGGTCTTTGGTGGCCAAGGATCGAACCCGCGACTGAACGAAAACCGCCAGCCACTATCCACGACCTTGACCACTAGGCTACCGCGGCCCCTAATTAAGGGTATGGCATCATGTGACATAAATGATGATTTTGGGTTTTCTTCAGCTATTCTAGTGGACTGGTGTCAATTCGTGCATGAACAAATGTTACAGCATGTCGAATTGACATCAAACAAAATTGGTGGGATAGGTAAGTTGTAGAAGTCAACGAATCTAAATTTGGCAAAAGGAAATATAATAGAGTCCATTATATTTTAGGTCAGTTGATTTTTGGGGTTGTTGAGCGCTATTCGAGAAAGGTGTTTTTGGTTGTGGTACAAGATCGCACTCAAGACAGATTAATTGGTTGATCAAATAATGGATAGAGACAGGGACTACAATAATTTCTGATAGTTAGAAAGGATATAATCATGATATGTAGAATCAGGAAGGGTTTAATCATCTTACAGTAAACCATTCTATAAATTTTGTTGACCCAAATAAGGGCACTTACACCGGTACGATAGAAAGCACATAAAAACAGTTTCCTATGTATAATAGGCAAAATGTTTCTTTTTGTTTAGCTTAGTATATTTTCGAAAAAAGTTGTTATGCCAGGAACATTGATTTGTGTAATGCATTTATTGAGATAGTTAGGGATGTAGATTGCGAAAATTTTATAGGTTTTTCGATATTTAGGGATTGCCGACTTTTTCCTTTTTGAATTTGTGTTAAAAGTTTATGAATGGTTAAAAAAATTAAAACTTAGACAAAAATTGCAAAAAAAATCAAAACTAGACAAACCCCCACCGATTTTCAACGTAATGCTGCCTATTATATTTCCTTTCTTTTGTAGGAAAAATTAAAACTTAGACAAAAATTCCAAAAAAATTAAAACTAGACAAAAATTAGAAAAAAAAATTAAAACTGCCAAAATTTTTAAAAAGATTAAAACTAGGCAAAAAATTTATTTTTTAAAGGAAAAAAAAATTAACTAATTTTATATATGAAATATTATTTTGACCAAAAATTACTTTTAAAGTTCAATAAAATGACCGAAATATCATTATCAGGCACATGTGCAAATAATTTTTAAAACATAAATGAAGTCTTAAATTTGGCATTTTATTATCACCCTCATGTCCTGGTACCATTAAAAAATGTCTACAAATTTGTAATATAAGTGTATACCTAATCAACCATTATATTTTTTTTACGTAAACACTGTTATTACGTACTGTAGAGTGACACGTGAAACAGGGTCCGTGCTCCTCACACTAGAAACTGTGCATTAAATATTATTGTACAGGCTAATGGTTTCACAATTTTACATTCCTAATTAAATCATGGATTAATCTTGTGTGGATTTTTTCATCCATTATTAAACTCAGTATTCCAAAAATGGCCACCATTTTTGGAATACTGAGTTTAGTTGGAAATTTTGATGGTAACCTCTTTTCAAAACATGGTACTTGGCGAAAAAAAATAAGAGTCCAATTTGGCAATACTAAAGCTGCTCATTATTAACTACTGGTTTCAATACAGTCATGACACATGATGTAAAAATTAAGAGTGAGATATCATCTCAATTATTATAGTTTCTACATTGTGGATTTTTATGATGTAAACTAATTCTTAGCTCCATTGTAACATTAATTCAATAGATCAAATTCAATATTGCGATGCATCTGTCCATATTTTCCTTATTAATTTCTAAAACTTTTCCCATATTTCCATTAAAATTAGGAGAATTCATTTCAAGTTTTCTTATCTATATCATGACTTAGTGAATATGTATATTTGAATAACAAACTTTAAATTCACTATTTTTTCCCAAGTTAAACACAAAATAATATAAATCTTATCACTGGAATGCTCAAGAAAAGAGGAACTCAATGCACTCTTCCTTTATTACACATCTCTCACTCTTTTGCCTTACTACAACTTATATACTGTTTAAGACGGTACAGCACCATCTATCATCCCAACACACTGTTGATTTTTCAGGACAACAGAATTTAATGCATTATTTTAAATTAATATATTACTGTAATTTGAATACAATTTTAGAATAAATTATCGGATAAGAATCGATTTCTCTGACCAAGTAATGTACAGAAAATTAAATTCAGAATACAGACTCCTTTGTGTGATAGTTTCCCTTAAGTTCAGCAGAATATTTAAAGAGTTCTACATTATAAATCAACATATAAAATACCTATCAAAATAATCAAATTAACACTAACCTTTCATAAATTTATGAATCATATAATAGGTAACTCAGACTTTATCCATAACGGGAAAAAATTGAAAATAGGGCATTGAAGTTTGGAGATGACAAAGAAGTTTACTGTTTTCTTCTTACAGTGGAAGAAAACTTGTAATGACTTCAGTACTTATAGTTTAAGAAAAAAATATTTCAGCTTTTAACAATTAACCTACTGATACATATATTAGTTTCACTGTGCAGCTAATTCCCAAAAATCTGTAGTACGTCTGGTGTCTCATTATAAATATATGGGAGAAAAATTTTAATATTAAAAAAAAAAAAAAAAAAAAAAAAATTATTTTTTTTATTTAAAAATTTAAAAAAAAAAAAAAAAAAAAAAAAAAAAGAATTATTTTATTTAGGTTAAAATGTAATCAAATTAAAATGAAATAGATAGCTCTTGTTTAATAAATTAGAAACAAAAATTATCAACTGCTCAATTTCAATCAAATGTACTAAATATGGAATATTAATTAGATATTTTAAAATGCAAGATAAAACTATACTCATTAAAACTATGTGGGCAATATAAAAGAAGGAAATAAAACATATTAATGAATATATGTTTATTCCTAACAAAAAAGATTAATACTTTCCCCTTAAACAAGAGCAGAAAATTATATTAGGGATAATCAAGAGATATCATTACAATTAACACTCTTATTCAATTACAGAATTCCGTTTCTTTCTAAAATTCTTTACATGAAAATTTTTGTATATAATTTTCTAACAGATAAGGAAATGCTAATCATGACACAAAAGGGAAGAATTGTAACTGCTTGATCAGAAAGAACTTGGAATTGAACATCTATTTAAAAAAAAAAAAACATTAAATTTAGACCATTATTCATGTAAAATCCAATCATCCCATAGATATTAATCAAACTTTTATAAATGAATTTATATCGTGAATGCTAATATTTTTTACCACTAAATAGTTTTAAATAATTTTAATAAAAACATTAAAAAATTGCCCAATTAAAATACCTGCAACAGAAAAACGTAAAAAATTAATTAATTTAAATACCTATATTCATTATTGGAAATTATTTAATGGCAAAGTGCAGCATCAAGTTTTTATTTTAAAGTGTAATAATCATGATGCATATTTCCTAATTTTTTTATGCAAAAAAAAAAAGCCTTTTGATTAACCAAAGATGTTTAACGAAGCACCAAAAAAAAGTGCTTTCTTAATTTATTCATATGCGAGGTATCAAAAATTCAATTATTTTTTTTTCACCCCAACTCATAAATGATTAAAATAAAACAAACTTTTAAATTTACTAAAGGTGCCAACTAAGCATATTTCACGACAAAAAAATATTTTTTGAAAATTTTCCCAAACATTTATTACTTCAATATTATTAGAAATACATAAAAACTTTGTTTCTATGAATAAAATTTCTTAATTACTTGTTAATAATAACATACTTCAGATATGTTTTAATTAACATTTCCAATCTAGTTAACTTTTATATATATGAATCAATATAAAATAACTTTGTATCTGTTCACTAGAGGTTTGATTCATTTAGATTTAAATAACATGCATGTTAATTTTGATCAACTTTCATAACCAAAATAAAAAATTCATTCAAAATGGAAAATAATGTCATAAATAACTGAAAAAAATATAAAAAAAAATTACCTAATATTTTATTCCATAATAACTACATTTATAAAAGCAAAAGAAGTGCTTTTTTTAAACCACATACACAAAAAATAATTAAAAATACAATAATAAACATACTTATTACCACACCCTGGATAAACTGAAGAAAATTTGAAAAAGGAAATGCAATACAAAAATAAAAATATTGATCTCATAAAAATTTATTGCCAGTTGAATTAAAGATAATGGACTGGTGTCTATTAAGTATATAATGAATGACCTGTGAGACAATATAAATAAATCACGCATGTTAATATAATCTGAAGATTTTTAAACCAAAGCAAATCATATAATTGGAACAAATTGCATAACACTGATTAGGATATATATTTCAATACAAAAATAAATCTACGCTGTGCATTTCAATATCCAATAACTATAAAAGGCTAAAACCTGAATAAAAAAAGGAGTAGCACCATTGCTGGTATCCAAATATTAAATTTATTTATGGTTTGAAATTATAGTCAGATATTGTTCCAAGTGTTAGCCTTAATCCTCCTCACCCGATTCTTCTTCAGCACTCTGTAACCATTCAACAAATTTTCTTGTTTGGTCCAGGAATATACTTTTACCCTTGGACGAATGAGCATCTCTGTACCATTTCAAAATGGAGTCTTCACTTACGACATCTGTTTTGTAAAAAAGCACAAGGATTTTTTCAAACACCTTCATGAATGCCATGTTGTCATAACAATACTCCTGCACTTTCACAAGAAGAGCAAGCTCAGCTTTTGTACTGGAAGTAAAGGCAGACAATAATGATGTATATTGGCGAAGATGCTTGATAGCCTGCTCATGCACGAGCTCTTGTCGTTTATTCCAATCAACACTGGTCATCAGAGATATCCACAAGAGGACAACAACTTCATGCTCTGGCAGGCCATTCTTCTTCATTTGATCCTTGACATGGCAGATAATTTCATCCACAGAGGTACTCTCTTTTAGGAGCTCCACAACTTGCTGTTGAAGCTCTTTCTTCACACTTTTGTTCTCTTGTGCTTTTAAATTATCTGTTAATTGAGTCAGTCCATGAGACTTAAAAGTTTCACTTAAAAACTCAATTGACCGCTTGCTGGTAGGAAGAAATTCCAGAAGCTTTGTATCTAATCCAGCTTTTCGGAGGGAAGCCCAGACAGCATTGCTGTCTTTTTCACCTAGCCATGTTTTGAATACTTCAATCACGAACTCCAAAGCAATGCCATCCTTCACTAGATGATCTTGCTGAACTTTAGCAAGAACACCAGCTGAAATTTGACCACCAGCAAGCAAAATCGCAGAAACTTTCGCAAGCTTCTCGCGTTGCTCTGGAGTGAAGCCTTTCAAAAACATAACCACTTTTTTAAATTCATCCTCCAAGGTTTTCTCCAAATATTTATATCGCCTTATTAACTTTGTAAATAACTGGGCATGATTCTTTAAGGTTTCTAAATCGTTACTGGCAGAAAAGATGCAGACTTCACTTTGTGTTTTGAGTGCATCAAAATCAGCTAAGGTACCTCCAGGTGCCAAAATTCCACCAGCAAGCAAGATGTCAAATAGAGCTTCACCGTAACGACGATAATCTAATTTTGATCCAGCTGTATCCAGAAATTTAGAAACTTGTTCCAAATCAATGTTAGGCTCGTTAAGACCTTGTAGAATTGCGTCTCGAAAACTCCCAGGATCATACTTTTCCTTCTCGTCGCGTTTGCGGGTCTTGATTCGCTGACCCGAAAGTGTGGGTTTCTCGATTCTCTGACTCATTAATCAAGGATAGCTTAAGGATTAACTATTCCACACACACAACTGAGGAGGCTGAATTTATTTATTTAATAATTATTATATTGCGAATTTTTAATTAAGATAACCGTTCACAACCACCATGTGTGAAAGAATGCAAAGGGTGGTTACAGGTAAAGTTTATGCCCGTTAAACATACTTTACAGCAATCCCGGTTATCCTGGGCACGTCATTGGTTTAGAGCAAGGTAAAAGCTGTGGCTTGTCACACCTCTTACACTAGAAAAATTTATAAATTCACATTAGTTACTATATTTAATTTTTTTTATAGAAAAATGGTAATAACTCTCTTAGTTTTTACTTTCTGAGCACAATTATGAATACTTTTTTGCATTTTGCAAATAAAGAGTTTTACAAAGAGATATGTACTTTTCAACTCTACTTTAATTTTATTTGATCGAAGCAAATATCAACAGTAACTTTTCGCATCTCTGTTTTTAAGAAATTCTGTGACTGCATATTATGATTTCATTTTGCCAAGATAAATTTTATTATTATTGAAGTTATATATATTATTAAGAATCTATCGAAAATGGCCAATCAACATCAAGTTTTTCAAGCTAATTTGACACCTTTGGTTAATATAATTGGTAAACGGGATATTATTGAAGCAGAAATTTTGAACTTGCTTGCGGAACTAAAAAAGGTTAAATTCTATATTTTTAATTATTTTATATTCGTTTGACTTTTTTTCATCAATAACCCAACATCATGGAATCTAAACTGTTCGAAATGTAAATAATATAAAATTTCAGAGTCGATGTAGAGTTGTGGAGATCTTATTTTATCTTTAATATGGTAGACTGTTTATTTTTTAGATAATTGCATTGATGTGACAATGAACATTTAAAGGAACATTTTATACTTTTTATATGAAATTTGTATATGTCCCTGAAATTTGTTGATATATTTGTGACTCTCTCTAATCTAATAATAAATAATTGTAAATTTTTATATCCTCTTAGAGTACTAAGTTCATAATTTTAAACTACTTAAGAGACCATACTAATGTGACTTTTTTTTAAATAAAATAAATATATTTATAAATTATAAGACAAATTCCATTTATGTAATATAAAGTAGAGCTCTATATAATAGGGCAAAACCATACATGTTTAATTGATTGTTATAAAATTATAAATATTTATTAAGCATAAGATCTTCAAAGATGTAGTTGTATCACAATTATTATAGTGTTATTATTAAAAAAAAAATAACTGAAGAGAGAAAGGTTATTTAAGTTTTTCATGTTTTTGTGTAATGTTTACTCCTGCTTGTTTTAAATAAGTTTCATGTATTTTTAGACTTCTACATTATTGCTATTTAGAGGTCCATATTTATTTCAAGTTGTGACTATTATTAACTTTTAACTACAGTGAATGATGAAAATATCTTTTCACGGAAATATGTTGAGGGAAATGAAATAATTTTTGTTTTTTCTCTCTTTGCAATGGGTGTTCTTTTTCTTTTCTTTTTTTTTAATGAAGAGTTGAAAGGTAGTCTTGATAAGAATGAATAGAATTTTGCTTTGAGTTTGATATCAGAAAATAGATTGATGATGCTTTCTTTTTCATTAATTCTAAAGTTACTGTCTTCAGTGTTTGCTGCAAATGGATCTGTTATTTACATATTGTCATACCTTGGATTTCCTTTTTTGGAATAATAATATCTGAAAGATTCTGTTAGGGATTGTAAATGTTGTTGGACAATGGTTTTAACCTGATAACTTGAAATTTTTTTCTGAGATATTAATCAAAATTAAGAAAGACTTAAATTCTCCTACCAATTGTTGTTTGCCATAGTACATTTTCCTTTGAAAAAATTTCCTTTTATCGTAGTGTGAATGCATTTATGTTGCTGTTTGGTACAGTTTGGCTTGGCGCATGCCGAGCGACTCTCATTCCTTCCTGCTGCACTGGTGTCAGTTCGAATGTAACTTTTGACTAGTGAGGTGAGTGTATGATGATCATGTACTTTATTGTATCAATTTGAATGCACATCGGTGTCGTAAGAAATAATTTTTATTATGTTTTATTAAATTAATATTGTCCACTCTTATTTATTTTACAATTTATTTAATCTGAGCTATCCTCCACAACTTTTGGTCCATTGAGCCACAGGCACTTGCAATATAGATAAAGAAAAAAGTATTTCAGTTTTGAACAGACTGCCAGGAGTTTTAAAAACTAAAATATGAAAGCTCTCATAATAGAGGCATTGCAATTTGATGGATTCGTTGGGAGAATAGTTGTGAAGCTTAAGTTAGAGACTCTTTATAAATTAAAAGAAAACATCAAGGCTCTGACCTAAAATTATATTGAATTACTGGAAGATATTGATTTAAAAGTTTTGCTCAAAATCTTGGAAGAAATGGAAGATCAACTAGAACAAATAGAGGTAAGCTTGAAAATCCTCTTATCAAAAATTGAAAATAATGCTGCAAATTTCAAAAATATTAGTACTGTTTTCATCAGATTACCTGAAATGCCTCTCCCTCAAATTTGTAGAAAGGACAAAAACTTTCAGAATTTTAAAAGCCAATTTGTGGCACTTATTGACCAAAATCTTAATTATATCAAAAATTATTTTATTTAAAAGCAGCACTTAAAAGATATTTTCCCCCTAAGAGAGTGAAGCCAAGTTCTCCATTTTTGATTGTAGGATTTGATTTTTGTGGGCCCTTTCTCATCAAATACCGAAATCAGAGGAAAGGTATTTTTCAAAAGGTATATGTAACTATATTTACTTATATGATAATAAAGGCCATCCATTTTGAACTGGTTACAGATTTAACTTCCAATACCTTAATTGCAACTTTAAAAAGGTTTTTTTGGCCTTCAAGCAAAAAGTTTTAACAATTTTTAGTGACAATTGTTGTGACAACAATTTTTAGTGACAATGCTACCAATTTTACTGGAGCCTACTTGGAATTAAAAAAAAGTTGCTTACTTTGGCTCAAAAGGATAATAATAAATTGTTAAGTTTTTTGGGAACTGGGGTCTCTGGGAAGCTGGTGTCAAATAATTTAAATTTCATCTTAAAAAACCATTGATGACACAAAATTGTCATCTGAAGAATTCTTGACAATCACTACTCAGATAGAAGGCATCCTGAATTCTCTTACTCCTTTATCCCCAGATGTTGATAATTCCAAAATTCTGACTCCTAGTCATTTTTTGATAGGAAAAGTCATTCTCTATTGCTGAGCCAGATTTGATTAAGAAAAAGGAAAATTTACTTAACAGATGGCAAAGAACTAAAAAAATGGCAAAATTGTCGAGTCATTTACAGCAAAGGAATAAATGGTTAAATTAAAAAACAAAATGTCTTCTGAGGCATGATGGTATCAATTAAGGACAATCAATTACCAGTTTGTAAATAGTTAATAGGTTGAATAATAGAGACTATGCCTGGTACTGATGTACGAGTAGTAAAGGTGTGTACATCAAAAGGTAATTTCAAACGAGCAGTTTCCTGTATTTCAATTTTACTAATTATTGATAATTATACTAAGAATTGATTTACTGTTTAGATTCATAACTGTATTTAGTTATGTATTGGTATTGTATATTTGTGCTTATATGTAACTAAAGCATCCCATTGAATATTGACTTGTATCTTTATAATCTAAAATTTACATTTTGCTTTAATTTACTTTGCATTGTATTTAAGAATTTGTTAATATTTGAGATTTTGTCAATTGATTCATTTGAAGGTACTCCTGTATTATTTTATGAATACTTTTACAGCAAAATGTCATTTTGAATATTTATATTAACTTTCATTCTTTTATGCTTTGATTTTTTTTTCTTCTCATTGTGTGTATTTAATAATTTCTCAATAATTGGAAGTTGGTTAATTAATTGATAACTGAGCAATTGAATTTTTCATGTACACAGTATAAAAATTATCGATATGGGAGCTCTGCAGTATTCAGGGTAATTTTTTTTTTTTTGTTCTTAAAAATATTGAATGATATTTGTTATTGAAAATTTGATTTACATTTGTGGAACCATTCAAAAAAGAAAAAGAAGTAAGGGTTTTTTTCATATATAATTCTTACTACACAACATTACTATATGCTGTTTAAATTTCTTTAAATTTTTAAAATGAATTTTCATTACTTATTTTTATTTTTTATATTCTATATAAACTTTACAAATTTAAATAATTAAAACATATTGTAATTATATTTAACATTTATAAATACTTAACATTATTATATCTAAAAAAAATTATCGTAATTTATATGATTATAATTATGTGTTAAATTTATGATTTGCGATACTTATGTTGTAATATATAACTAATAAAGCAAGTAATAAAAATAATAACTTTTTACTGTACATAATTATTGTTATAATATGTAATTATAAATAATTTTAGCTCCAAATTATTAAAATAAATAATCATTATAATTGTTTATGATTAAATATTATTAATAACATTTAATTTTTCTATTTTCATCACAAACATTTAAGTTAACTGTTCATTTTTGATGTCACTACTTAAGTATTTCTACTTTGGTGACCTATTTTCAATGTTGCATTTTTTCGCCAAAATTGCCTAGGGGCACCTAATACTTACTTTCATAGAATGATTTAATTCAGGGTAAACAGTTAGATTTGTATTTCACTCCTCAAAAGCTGTCTCTCCTCAGCACGAAGAAGTATTTGTGTGTACAAGGAACCTAATCTTTCATGAAAACCATACAAATTTTATTACTTTGTGTCATTTATAATTTTAATAACATATAACTGTAAATTCTAAGACATTTATTCCCTACTTGTTTCACATGATGAATAATGTTGTGTATTGGGAAAATATCTGGCTAACTAGCATTTTTCACCTTTTGCAACAATTTCCAAAAGATATCTAGTGATGTTTGCATTATTATCTGTACATATTCCAAAACATTTTTTCTACTAGATCATGTGTTCTAGGAAGTAATTAAATGTTTTAAAGATTTCAAGAGAGACTAGTTATTCTACATAGCAAGCTGAGCAGATAGTTATAGTCTGTTTTCATTCATAGCTTAGTAGTCAGATTTGTGAACTCTCAGCCTGCGTTTTTTGTCAAATTGTTGGTTCAACTCTTGATGCCATCAAAGACTTGCCTTGTAGCGAGGCTCATGCATATTAAATTTGTTGAGGCTTCAAGTCTGCCTATTGGTATGGTGTGGAAGTTTGAAGAGGGAGGTGCCAGCTCATGTGTCATTTTCCTTTCTTGACTGAGGTTCAAAATTATGAGGCCCATCACCAGTAGCCCTCATATTGTTTCTAAATGCACTATTAATAAACAATTTTAACCCTTACAAGATGAAGTGCCTTGTTACCAGTGGCAGATCCAAGGGGAGTGCACAAGGGCACATTTCTCTCTATATCATAATTTCACACACAGACAAAATAATACACCAGAATATACCAACCAAATTTAAAAGTACTTACTTGGTTGTTTTACTTCTATCCAAGTGCAGGACCGAGCTATCTGTTATACTGTAAGTTTTAAGTAATTAATTTGAATTTGATGCTTCAGTTAATATTTAGTTTATTTTTTTTTTAGATTAAGGACTAAGTAATTATGAATAATAAATTTCATAAAACACTGTGAAATCATGATCTTTTTAAAGAAAAAAGCAATTCCCTCCATCTCCTTTCAATTTTTTGTGGATCCTGCACTGCCTGTTGCGTATGTTGATTTGTTACATTTAAGGCTGAGTTTCTCTCTATTTTTACTACTTGATTTTCAATATCATCAATCTACTATACGATATTGAGTTTTGACAGTATTAGCAGACGCAGGAATTATTTTCAGTTTATGTAGGATCTGCTTTTTCTAAACCTGTTCACAAGGCTTATGCAAGGCTGAATTAATTATTCTCCAATCATGTATGACTTTTTATTTTTTGCCATATGAATTTCTATTGAGTAAGAAGCCTGTAAAAACAACTTATCTTCAAAAATAATTTTTGTTAAAATAATTACTTGCTTCTGCTTAGTTTCTCACATGCTTTGAAAATATTCAAGTGGTTTCTTAATTAAATCGTAATATTTTTATTGCAAATATCAACTAAGATTTTAAAGTTTTATGATGATGATAAAAAAAAATCTTAGAACACTCATCACAAAGGGGTCACTTGTCCAGTTCATTAACTATGTTTTTGAATAAATCGAATTTTCAAAAGTAGTTTCAAATATATTTTTGTGATAGTTCAGTTCTTTCCCCCTCCTTTCTGGTTTGAATGTTATTCTTAATGGTACCTACCTAGGTAATTGTGGTAGCTATGATACATTGATCAGGTCATGGTTTAGTGATGTTCACTTATTTGTATAATGTTGTACATTATCATTCTTTGCTACATTATGTGTTGAATTGTTAAAGAAATATAAACATTCATTTGTTGTTTTTTTCTTCTTATTGTGGATATATTTCATTCAATTCTAAATCAAACAAAAGTTAGATATCGAAATATTTGCTGCCATTATTATAATAAAAGAAAAGGAGCAATTAAAGCTATACTTACCTAAAAAGAGCATGAAAAAGTTAAATAAAATGAAATTTTAAATTGCTAAAGTACTATTATAATGGTCAGTGTTATTTTCTTCTTGTTTCTCTCACTTAAGAAAATTTCACGAGTTTAGTGCAGTATAAAGATGAAAATTTTCATTAAAATATTATTAGAATTTCTTAAATTATTGTTTTTTTTTTATTATTAATTAGTCATAAAAAAATATTGAGATTTTTCTGTTAACCATCAAAAGTTTCTCTTAGATTAGGGTTGACAAATACATGGCCTGCAACTATTATTTCTGTGACCCACTTAGAAATAGAATGGAAATATTGTTTCATGCCTCCAAAGTAAATCAAGAGTATGATTCATGACTTAAAAGTGTAAATAATCCAACTTTTGATACTTACAAAATAAAAATGATGAGATGCAAAATATAATTCAACTGATCTTAGTGCTTTTTACATTTCTGGAAAGAAATTGCAGTATATTAAACTTAAATCAGAAATTATGAGTAATCAAATCATGAATAATGGATTAGGTAATAAAAATTAAAATTCATATTTTGTCTCTAGAAAAGGTAAACTGAGTAACTTAGATGAATTTTCGGATAACAATAAATTTTGTATATTTTTGAATAGCAGCTGTACCCTACCTTAAAGAATTCTTTGATTTTTTGCAGTTGAAATATATTACAAAAAATCTCCTTGAGATGTCACAATGCTATTATAGTGTATCAAATTTGTTCAACATTAATCATCATTATGAATATCATAAATCAATATGACGATTATGAGGGATTAATGAGAGAAGAATTGAAAGAGCTCAAGCAGGACTGAAAATCAACATTTTATGTTTTCTAAATTAACAAAAGAAAGTGAAGTGGTGGTACATGCAAGATTTGTCTTTTCAGAGTTGATGGCTTAAAAACTTTTTACTGAAGGAGAATTTTTAAGGGAATATCTACTCAAAGCTGCAAAAATTGTTTGTTCAGAAAATGGGATGGCTTTTCAAATAATTCCTTTATCTTGAAATACAATTGTAGAAAGGTTACTGATTTGGCTGACTATTTAAGATATCAAACAAAAGCAAAATCATTTAGTTTTGAAGCTTTTCCCCATTGCCTTTGTTGAGAGTATAGATATTGGGGTATAGCCCACTTAGCTGTGTTTTTACGGGTGTGCACGATGGATTTCATCATTTGTAAGGTAGTGTTAGAATTGGCACTGATGCATGATACTTACACAGGACAAGATATATTTAATGTTTTGAACCTTTTGCAAAAATATAATCTACATTTTTCAAAGTTAATTTTTATAACTACAGATGGAGCTCTTCAGTGATCAGAAAAAATGATGATTTTGTTGCATTAAAGCAAAAAAAAATGAATACCTAAGATTCATCATTTAATTGCACTTCCCATCCAAAAATATTTTGTGTGGAAATGATGAACATGGAACACGTGTTAATGCCAATAAAAATATAATTATTTTCATTATATTTAGGTGTTTAATTCAAGGGCATTCACACATAATGAATCATTCAACACTGACTATTTCAGCCTGTTATGCTATTCTGAGGTACATTAGCTATCTTTCTCTAAGGTTCTTAAAACAATTGTGGGATTTGAAGTTATCAATAAATCAATTCTAGTTAATAAAAATCAAAATACATACCTGTTTTTTGATGCAATATGAATACAAAATTATCCTTCATATTTGATATAACAAAACACTTATATGGTTTAAATTCTAACTGCAAAGAAAAGATTAGATCATTGCAAACATGTGCGATCAGGTTAAAGCATTTAAATGCAAGCTAGTTTTGCGGAAAAAACGGTTAAAATATGAAAATGTAGTACATTTTTTTATTATGCAAAATGAAGAAAATAACTAGTGAAACTGCATCTTAGAAAAAATATACAGAAAAAAAAAATGTTAAGTCTTAGGTAGAAATGAATTTCAAATAAGAATGTAAAGTACTAGAAAATAAGGGTGTTTTTTTGTTGTTGTTCTCTTTAAATTATTCAATAGATGTAGAATCAGTACCTAATGAGATGCAAATGGAAGTAATTGAGATATAATGTGATTTTAAATTACAGGTAAAATTCTGTGAAATTGGTGTAACAGAGTTTTCCAAATATTCAGCTGCCTGGTTTGAAAACACTCAAGAACTTACATATGAGATAATTTCTATGTTTGGAAGTCTTTATCCATGTGAGCAGTTATTTTTAGTTTTGAAAGTATTCATTGCGAACAAAATTTCTCCCGAAGTATAAAAGTAGATAGAGAAGAGTGTCAGAGGAAAAAAAAAACATTAAAGTTATCTTGGTTTTTCTTTTTTTCCACATACTTCTCGAAGCTAACTTTTTTCTCTGAAAATTAATTTTATAGTTCCTCTTATTATTATTTTTGTGCTTGTTAATTTAGAACACGTCAGCCTTTGAGTTTGACACCCTTGCCTTTAAACGATTAATGGTCCATGACAACTTCTGTCTTAGAATTAATTCATTGAACCATAGTTGTTGACAACTTGCTTGTAAATTATGTTTGCAGTATCTTAGACATTTTTTAGACATATTTTCAACCAGTAATGCTAAACTTGGATGTGCTGCATTAGGGTCACCAGTGTTGAGATTTCTATAATAAGACAAACTTGAATTGACTGTCTGTGTGTATGGGCAGGTCCGCAGATGTATGACCTAATTAAACCAGAAAGTACTCATCTGGGTAGATTAGTAGCCAATTTTTTAATCACAATATGTTATTTTTGACTAGCAATTGCAGTCCCAGTAGCTTGTAGAGATATATAAGATATAAGCAAAAACAACTGAAATAATGTATATTTATTTAAAATGAAATTTAACACATTAAATTTATTAGTTTTCTTTGGGAAATGGTGTTGAAAGAAATTTATGCTTATGAATCATTTGCTCATTATTGTTAGTTGAAAGATCAATGTTCTTCAAAAAATTATAAAAATAAATTTTTCTTTGTGGGAAAAACTATAGCCATTGATTAAAAAAATTGGGGAAAACTGGTATTCTTGAAGCAAAAATTCAGTATTTCTTTTACATTATTGCATTTCCCTGAAGCCTATGTTTTATGCATGTTCCCCTCTCTTACTCTTTGCATTTTTAAGTGTTTACGTTTCTAAAATAATTTTAAAAAATTTACAATTTAATTTTAATAATGTAAAAAGTACATATTTAATTTATGTGTTCTGAGATTTTGTTTTGTTTTGTGAATTTTAATTCAGTTATGTATTTATTATTCAATTAAGATTTTCCATTTCTATTTGAAATGCTTTCAATATGTAATTAATATTTATGAATAAAAATATATGGATACCCAATAGATAAAAAGAGGGAATACAGACTGCAGTAATATAAAATAATTGCTGAAATCATTCTTTGATTTTATTAATATAGTTACATATGTATGGATAAGTATTGCTGTTCTTATTGTGATGTGCAACATTTTAATGGTAGATTATTTTCTCTCTCTGAAAGGTAATATGTTATGTTAAAAAAAGTATTCCATCACACATTTTTTCTCTCGGAAAGATAATGTATAGTATTAAAACATATATATATGAATTTTGTTGAAAATCATGAGCAATTTTTCAAAAAGATACTTAAATGTTATGTAAAAAAAAAAATAATATGCAAATGTTTCTTAATAATATTCATACTACAAAAATTCCATTATTTCTATATGGGATGGAATGAAAAACTATATAAATGATTAAAATCTGATCAAGCAAAATAGTTACAATGTTATAAGTTTTGAGTTTAAAATGTATAAATTCTGAATTAAATTGTGTTAAAGAGATCACAGATCACAGTGGCCACTGAAAGTGGCTAACTGCCGTTAGATTTTAAAAGAAAGTCAACCTCTCTCCTATGTTTTACAAGATTGATTGACTTTATTCTGTTAGGATAGAAGGAGAGACTATTTGAAGTAACTCCTATTGGAGAAACAGCACAATCAGATGATCAAACTGATTGGCATTTCTTATCAGGGTTTTTTATTTAATGGATGCTTTAGTTAAATGCTGAAATTTCAAATATGTGCAATATTCAATAATAGCTTGAAAATAACACAACACCAAATTTTTTTTATACAAATGGGTGAAAAATAATGATGAATTTAATGTGGTCCTCACATTTTACATAAAAGAATTCAAAGAAAATATAATATAGTCTGATTAGCATTTATCTAAAATAAACACAGATTTCATTTATGACAATAAAACAAACGTAAAACAAATTTATTTTATATATAATGCTTGAGTAAAACATTCAAGATATAACAGTTGTGAGAAGCATGGAATACACTTATCTGTAAATCAGAGACGATGTATAAATTTGTTCTTCCCCAACTTGGCTTGGGTAGAGGTGTGGCCATCACATTTTCTCTGAGAATCTACTCGGTTTTGGCAAAGGCATAGGCATTCTAATAAGAAAAGTTATTACATCTAGACCTTGAATTTATACAAGTGAATATTTTAACTGGTAATGATTAGTCAAAAAGTATTACATTATAATCAGGCTAATACAGTAAAATTTTTAGCTAACATTCCCATGATAAGATTATCTTGGTATTCTTTGATAGATAAATTAAAATGTTAAGGAATTCTTTATTTTTTAATTATTTAGTTAAACTACCACATAATGGTAAATTTTATCTGCAACCTTTTTTTGTTTGATTATTATTGAATATGGATAAATTTTAGTTATTAATTGTAATAAACATACCTTGCTCTAAGAATTATTGCAAACAAATTTTGTATTATAATTCAATTGTATATAATATTTAATGTACAATTCATTACTTATTGCTTACTTTAAAAAAAAAAAACCTTTTCCTTCTTCTTTTATTGTTATGAATTACATAGAAATGTTTAGGAGATTTACAAAAAGTTATATCTACTACCTTTTAAATCAGCCACTCTTGAACTTTTTACTCAGTGTACTTTTTGATCATTATTAAATATCTATAATTTATCTTAAAATATCTCTCGCAAAAACTATGTTTTACTGGACAGGTTTTTGAGGTGAATATCCTGAAGGTATTTCTTTCTAGAGTTTCTTGTATACTTTGTAACAATATTTCACATATCCCCAGGGGTATGTATAATTTCAGTGTTAGAAACATTGTTATAAATTATTGATGGATCAGTTTGTAAAATTTTTTTATTTTATGCTAAATTTTATAGCAAATGCTTTGCTGTCAGATTATTTCAATTAAAACAGACAAAGGGAAATGAGCACCAAGAAATGTAATCGTATATATGTATATACACACTCGTATGTTTTTTGAAAATTTTGATATTTGATGTATAATCTAATTATTTAAATTTTGATGTATAATCTATCTATTGAGATACATACTTACCATAGATAATGACTGCATTTGCAGAAGATTCATTGGAAGCCCATTTGCAAATTTTGTAGGTGCAATAGATATTCTCAAAAAGTATTTGTTTGTGTGATTTGAAACAAAAAAAAAAACAATTCTGTATATATGTATATAATTCAGTTAAAAAGAAATTATTAGAAGCTGTTTTAAACAAAAACATTTCGTGATATATTGATTATAGAATTATTATTCAATGGGGGTAAAAAGAGTTTTTTTTAAAAATAGTGTATTAATTATAGAATTGTATTTATATGTGTTAAAGTCTTGAATTAGTTTTGAAAAAACCTCTGATGCACATTTTATAAGCATACTTTTTAAATGATATATATATTAAAGTTGTATATATAAAATAGTATGTTTTTTATTTCAGCAAAATGTTACCATGACAGAACCTCTTGTTGATGAAGAAGGATATCCACGAAGTGATGTTGATGTTGCTGCCATTCGTCATATCAGACATGAAATTATTTGTAAGTAAGATAATACATTCTACATTTTTTAAGTGTTAAAATGAAAAGGGGAGGGGATGAGAGACATTTTGCTCCTGTTACATTATTTTTCATATTAATATTTGAAAATAAATATTAATTGAATTTTCATTTCTTATACTTCTGTCTTTAAACAAACAATTTACTATGTAAGCATTATGCATTTAATATATATATAAATTGATTAAGCAAATCTCCTGATGCAGCTAAATTTTTGTGTATTTTTGAAAAATTGTTAGCATATATTTTTAACTGTAAAAATAAGTATTGAACGCTATTGTATTGTTAAGAAAATAAATTTTCATTTGATTTATCAGTGTAAAAGAAGTTAGGAAATGTAATAAAGCTATAAAATGACTTAATTGATAATGTTTTTGTTTTTTTCTCTTATTTTATTGACCAAAGTTCTAACGTAGCTTTGACAGAAAGCATGCATTATTTTTTTTATAAACAAAAAGTTCCAAATACATGTCCTGCCAGTACTCTATTGATTTTGGATGTGTTATTATTGTTAGAAGAAACAAGTCCTTAAAAAATCTCCTATGTATAAAAATAATAAGTGTTAATGTAGCAAAAAAGTTCATAATGCTGGTTTTATATTCGAATGAAAAACCAAATTTCCTCACTTTTTGAGGGCGGGATCTAAAGGAACAGTGTTTTAAAGGACGGGGTTGTTCGGGAAGGCGACCACAGAGTTCCTTTCCCTCTTAACAGCTTTTGGAACACGATGGATTTCGTAAATATCTATCACTTCACCACCCTTTCTTGTATTCAGAGGGTGGGGAGATAGACCTCCTTTGTACATGCTTATCGAAAAATCCCTTCCCCCCCTTTTTGTCCCAGTCTGTATCAGCGAAACAAATTATTCCTTAAATGTGAATTTAGGAAAGATGTGTGCATTATTACATTGACAAATAGTGTAATTTTACAAAATTGCATAGCTCAATTTCGTAAAACGGCACCATTTGTCTATGTAATTCTATATGAAGACATTTTATGAAATTGAGCTGTGCAATTTAGTAAAATTATAAGAAAATAATTATCTTCATATAAGGACACATGTAAAATATGCATTCCAGAAAGGGAGAAAAAAAAAACATCTTCAAATAAATAATTAAAATTTTAATTTTTTTCAAAATATTTTAATGCTTTAAAATTTCCTCTACAATAAATAGTAGTATTTTTAAGTTATCTTTTTCTCAATTTCTCAGAATTGTTTTTCACAAGTCTGTGCATGGGTTTGGTTCTAATAGTGTTATTTACAGGTTTACAAATTTTTTGTACACACTACAAAAACACTAAAAAATAGTTAAATTTAATTTTGAACGTTTTAAAAAAAAAGCTATTCATCAAAATCTGTATTTCACGCATAAAATTATCGAACAAATTGTGCAAAACAACTAGAAGTAATTTCAATGCTTTATACTGTTTTAAAAAAAAAAGGACTTGGGATTGTAAATGCATGACCGCATTGAGAAAAATTAAAAATATGAAGAAAAAAAAAGAATTTAAAAACATTGATAGTCAATTAATTAATACTGCATACTCTGCAAAAAAAATTAAAATAACACGCTAAATAATACAGCTGGATGTATGAAAAGTTTGCATATATATTTATAAAAGTTCCAATACTGCATTATAACTTTTATGGATACTTCGTCATTTTTAGAGTACCGTTTCCCAATAAGTTTACATGAATAAGTAATTCGAAAATGGTAAAAATATTTTTTGAAACATCATTCAACTCATCCTTGTGTGATAATTTCTTTACAAAATAGAGGTGAAAACTCAAATCTTTATCAAAAATTTAAATTACTATGCAAGAAAAAAAATTTGTTTTTTTAGTTATATTCCAATAACTGTACTTAAAAAAGGTAAACAAATTGTATTTAACAAAATTAAAAGATATAATTGAATGAAGTGATTGTTAGAAAATATAACGTACTATGCTCAGTTGAATGACGGCTGAATTTATTCGAACTGCTCAAAATTTAACAATTTTCAAAAAAATTGACTGTTATACAGTAGTTTTATTTGTACCAATAATTTTAAAAAATGGATCAATATTACAGATGTAGTTAATTTTTCAAACCATGTATTTTCTTCATTTATATTCATTTATGAAATGCTTGATATTATTTTAAGTCTTTTTTATTGATACTCAACTTATTGTTATGAAAAAAAAAAATGTTAAAACTTGCAGAGAAATTGAAAAAATTAAAACAAAATCTAGCAATATCTACATTTTTTTCTGTTTTTCTCTTCTAAAATCTTAAAAAAAAAAACAAGTATGTATAAGTTCAATTAAATTTTTAAATGCAAGAAAGTACAACATTGTATATATAATATGTAGAAAGAGGAAAATGTGTGTGCTTTTGTTGTTTATTTTAATTCTGTTGCTTGTGTTACATTTCTTGACTTTATCGTAATTAGAGAAATTGCCTGCAAATAAAACATGCTACTTCTTTTTTAAAAGAAAAATTTTAGAAACTACTACGAACTCTACTACGAAATACTATCATATTTGGTTGTTAGAATACTACTGTGGACAAACTCTCATTTTTTTTTTTTCTTTTTGTTTCAAACATTAAAGTTAAAACTTGTACGTCAGATAAAACATCAATAAATCTTTGAATGGGCTATGAAATGTCTAAGGAATAGCTTTTGAATAGTGTCAGTTGCCCTCTCCTAAAGAAAACCTTATAATTGATCAAGAGGGAAACAAAATAATTGCTTTCAGGGACACTATTCTTTCGCAAATGTCACATTCATTCACGATTTCCTAATGGTCATTTATGTTAGATGTGTCTGTAATTCCTTTCTTACAAAGTCATTGTGGTGTCCACCTTATACCTCCATGGAACTTAAGTTTTTAAATATGTGTTTGGTACTAAAGTGTTTTTTTTTTTTTTTTTTTTTTTTTTTTGACAGTGTGTGTTTCAGTCTCTTCTTGCAAGAGAAACTTTTCAAAGCTTATTAAAAGCTACCTTGGTCAAGGATCAAGTAAAATGGTTTGGCAGTTCTGTTCATTGAAAATGTTGGAGCTTAAATGATTAATTTTAATGAAGGTCTAAAAAATATCAGAAGTTAAAGTTTTAACTTTTTTTTAGTGGCTGAAAAGATAAAACATTTTTCAAAATATCAAAAATGACAGATAAATGAACTTATTTTATTTTATATGTTTATCTGTTAGATGTAAGTTGTTTTTTCAATTAGTTTTAAATGTTTTTGTTTTCCAAATCACTTTAACTAGTTAATTTTATTAAATAAATGTTTATTATATATTTGTGATAGCATTTTTTATGGAGATAGTTCTAATAAGGGGACCTCAGGGAAGTTTCCACCTGATCATCAATAGCTTAAGATTCTCCTCTAATATTATTACTCTTCGTTATAAGAGAAATGTTTTTCTAAGAACTGAATTGATAATCAAATTTTCTTTCAGTATAATTATTTTTATTTTCTTTTATCATTCAAAATTCTGAGTGTTATCTTTAGAATTTAAGCAGTATTTTTCTACCTAACGGAAGAAAAGCATACTTAAGTTATTGAAATTATGTATGAAAAACAAACAATTAAGTTTATCATGAATAATTTTTTATAAAGAAAATATATGTTTATCAATTATTTCATTCATATTGAGGAAGAAAATATAAGAATATTTTTAAAAATAGTGTATATCTTTTTTTAATTATAATTCGATAAGAAGCAATTATTAATGGATCAGTATTATAACTGTCAAAAAGTACAGTTGATTTTTTTAAAAATTATATTTATTGACTTATAAACATTGGATACTTATAAAGAGTTTTTAATCTTACATATATTTAATGCACATTTGCTCTTCAGTAATATATAATGTGTGTGTTACTTCACAGATAACTGAATTTCAGATAATGAAACAATATTAAATCAGCTCATCATTGATTTGGTGGCCACAGTAGCCTAGTGATCATGACTGCGAACTTGCAGTTCATTGGTTTTCGCTGAATTATGTGTTTGAAACTCAAAATCCTCCCATTGGCATGGTGTGGAAGTTAGGAGAGGAAGTTTCCGTCTCAGGTATCATCCTCCCCGAGGTTTAAAGTTATGAGGTCTGTTGCCAAATTGGAATTGTATTCAAAATCTGTCACATTGATAAATACACAATATATTTTTTTTTTGTCTTTCAATTTATCTTCTTAATTATAAAGAATAATATTTATCTAAATTTTCGAAATAGTTATATTATTATGTATCTCCTGAAGAACTTCAACCTTAATTTCAAAATAAACATTTCAATATTTCTGTATATGATTACATGGATAAATTTGATGCATATAAAATAAAATTATAGCGTTTGCCAATTTTTAATGTGTATACTAAAGATTTTGAAATTGAAATATGTGATCATGCTATATACATTTAAACATATTTTTGAATATTTGATCTTTAACTGAACAAAAATAAGGTTTTATTTTGTTAATGCAGTGTTTTATAATATGTTCTGAGTAAAAGTTTTGATCAACACCTTAAAATATTATAAAAGATATATTGCTGGAATAGTAAAAATTTTCCCTTCTTATACACTTGTAAATATACATGCAATAATCGTATTTTTTGCATATCACAGTTTAACACAGTTTTCATATACGTAAATTATTAAACTGAATAAATATTAAAACAATATAAAATTTATTTTTTCCTCTGCTAATTTATTTCTGTTATTAATTAAAAATAATTTATAATATATATATTTTAGCAGGAAATATTAAATATAATTTTAATGAATTGGACATTTTCTATCATTGTTCATTGTTTACTAATTTATTCAGACTTTTAAATGTTAAAAACTTATTTACACTTATGAAATAATCAGTGAAGAGTTTTTGTGCATATAAATACAAAATTTATAATATCTATGCATTAAATTATGAAACAGTAAATATTATAATATAATAATCATATGTAACAGTACTGTGGTCACTCCTTACTATAAATATTGCAAAGTAAAATTATTATAATAATTTTTTCCCAATTATATTGCATATGAATAGAATAATTTGCTGCACAAAAATTCTAATTATGGTTCTGAAAATCATTCAAGGAAATTATAGGAAAGAGCATGCTTTCTATTTTAAGAACATATTTCCGAAATATTCTTGAATTGAAAACTGACAATCAATCACTAAGTGGCTTTCAGAGAGAACTTCCTCCTAAAAAAGGAGAATCATTGGTTGTTAGAGACTTTGTGAACTGTAAACATACCCACTACCCAGCAGGTGACCAAACTCTATCTGGTCCTTTTGTTGGACAACACTTAGAACTGACAATCATTGACAGGAAAGGGGGTAAGCAATGTAGGAAAATCTCCCGTCTTCACCAGGGTTTTCTTCTCAAAAGTGTGCTTCCTCAAAAGGTTAATGTTAGCTGTAATTATTTTAATATGTAATAATATAAGAATACTTATTTTCATGTATTTGCTATATTAAACAGATCGAACCCCCCTCCCCCCTGCATATATGTTAAGGCAGATAAAATTTTAATAAACCTCTGTATTTCTGTGTAAAAATTTTTAGAAACAAAATTGTTCTTTACATTAAATGCAGTTCATAAATAAAAAATTTTTTTAAAAGAAGAATCTTAACTGTTATCATAAATTTTATTTTTAATTGTATTACAATAAAAATAAAACTTATGGTAACAGTTTAACAATCCTTGAATCCTTTAGTTGTATTACAATCCTTGAAATAGAAAAAAATATATTCTCTTTGTTTCTAATGTTTGTTTAATTTGCAGGTAAACAAAATGATTGCAAAGAACTGACTAAAAAAATTGAGGAAGAACTATATGCCCTTCATGCTGAAGAAAAAATTACTCCGAGTGCATCTTGTCTTAATGTGCGAGAAGTATCTTTTAAACCCTTTGCACGAGTTGATCTTGTGGATGAGAATTCTCCAGCACAAAAAGCTGTGAGTTTATATATGCATATAAACTGTAATGTTAAATTTACTTGTTGCCATAAAATTTGTATAAATTTAACTAAATTTAATTTATTTTTAATGTTGTGTAATGCTTTTTTTATTATTTTTTATTCTTGATTGAATTTTGTTTATCATTTGCATTTTACTTATGAATTTACTAAAGGAAAATATGATGTTAATATATTATCTGGGATAGTAAATTTAAAAATGAATTCTGTCATTTAGTTACAAGTAGGGATTTAACTATTTACTTATTTTGAAGGAAAAATTTTTTAGAGAATGAACAATTTTTAGAAATTTTATTTCAGAAAAAAATGAAGAGAAAAGATAAGCATACGTTTTCCATGAGTTTCAAATGAGTGTGTGTGTGGATACTTTTTAGTATTATTACAATTGAATAATTAAAATATTTTCCCTCCTTGATTTATGCTTACAATAAAAAATATCAATTACTAATATTTGTAATTCACTGTGTTGAAATTGGCATTACATATTGTACATCATATGAGAAAGTTTTTCCTAAATGCTAATAGCTGTATTTTGTTTGAAAGTTCTTTTTAACAAAATTTAGCTAACTGGTTTTATACGGAGTTGTTGTGGAAGGTAGCTCTGGATTATTAAAAATGGTTTATTATGATTTCCTAATTGTGTTATTTTATTTAAAACGTGTTAAAATTATATCTTTTGACATTTAAAAATGAGTGAATTTATTTTGATATGTGTTTGGTTTTATTAATATCTCCCTGGAGTTAAGAGTTCCAGTAAAGAAATCATGTTTGTGATGAGGAATGTTCTTCCTCATTTGACTTTAGTGTGTGTGGATAAATCATCTAATATCATTTGCTTTTTTGTGTTTCATTCATTGAGAAGTTGTTGATAGTAAGACATCACATCAATAATACTTTATCTTCCCTTTGTTCTCCCACTGAAATTTAAATGATTTTGTATAAACTGATCTGTAATTTCCATCAGTGGCCAATTTTTTTTATTATTATTTAGAGAATCTGTTAAAAATTCCTTTTACTCCTCTCTCCCCCATTTTTTTGCTTGAATAAACCTTTTGACGGTTTTGGCAAATCAACTGTTTTTGCTTTCTAACTATGCACAGAACTACAATCAAATGGTTACTTAAAGTGCCAGCTGATTTTCTCCGAGTTGCTTCTGAAAATGTTACCTTCTTTCAGTTGTGATACATGTAGCTCGCTTTAAAAGGACAGTCCTTAATGAATTATTTGTGTTATTTTAATGTTTTTTTCTAAACTTGTAACTTTAGTCCTTTCAAATAATTCAGTAAATGATAAGTAATAGAAATATTAGTTTGTAAAATATTAAATTAAAATATCTGAATAAATACATGCTATTTAAAACTTAATGAAACATTTAATTGTTTTACTTAAATAAAACTCTTTTTGTGTGTGACACACTTTAAACAGAATTATCCTTCATTTTTTTCGTATATTTATCATCAGAATTATATAGCTTTTGAGCAATTTCAGTAAAAAAACTCTTGCCAAATTACATAAGAAAAATAATTAAATCAACAACAATTAGATTGGTAACATTTTCCCTTATTATGCAAAATTTTCATGTTACTCATACTGCTATTTATATGCTATCAAACTAACTAAATTTCCCACCATGTATTATTTGTAGCATAAAAAAGGCAGGGTAATATACGCGGACGAACTCAGCTCGTCAGCGCGCATTGGGGAAAAGTTTCACTTGACGAGTAAGGCTCAACTGTAACCATTTGGATCGAAATACTTCTAATGAGCTGAACTCATCTGCATGCATTATGATGTGCTATTTGAGTGCAAGCTAGGCTCATGCTTAACCATTAATGGGTTAATGACATACTGCACTCAACTTCATCATCAATACAGATGGAAAGTAATTTTTTTCCTCTGCCTCAATCACATTGTTTTTGAAAGGAAATAATTTTTGTTACTAAAGTCATTGTGGTTGCAGATTATATGATTTCTTTTTCTTTCTTCTTTTTTTTTTTTTTTTGGTGTGGTATGTGCTGTTGAAGTAGACATAGCAACTTGACATTGTAGGAAATGTCGTAGTAGTAATGGTGCCAATATCAGATTGCTGTTCACCTACATCTAATTGTCTGAATGCCTGTATTTTAATTTCCAGTTAATTGCTTTTTTTTTTTTGTTGCTTCACTTTTTTTTTCTTTGAAAAAACGAATAAAATTGCCATGTTTCGTGCTAGAAAATGTATTATATCTATATATTTATACAGACACGATAACATTATTGATCGTAAATAAATTGATACATCAGACATGCATTCGTACTGTAATGATAAAAAGTAATATGAGACTGCAATTTCTGGTAAAACTACTGTAGTGTAATGCTGAAAAAGCTTTAACTCTAGATTTACTACAGCAGTCAAAATGACTGGTTTTGTAGGTTTTTTTTTCAAATCCTACTTAATGTTAATTTTTTTTTGTTTGAAATTATATCATGACATTTTTAGCGATAATTAAATAAATATTATTAGGTGGTTAGCTTTATTTTATATTCATAATCAAATTAAACCAGTCAATGTGACCAGTGCATTTTTCTGTGTGGTGATATCAGTTTTACATAGTTATAATAAATTATAATAAATACTGCATAAATGCAGTATGTTTAAAAAAATATTATGTTGGTGATAATGACAGAATTCGCGATAACAGTAAATTCTTGCTTACAGGACCATATGTTTTAAATTTTCGGTCGTTCATTGAATTTTGAGGAATTTTGGAGCGAAATTTTGATGAGAATATTGGAAAGAAACAATGTTTTCGGATACTGAAATATTCGAAACAAAATTCTTTGGTAAGAAAACTAAATATAGGGTGAAACATTCATATTATTAGTTTCAATTTATTTTTATAATTTTTTTTCAGGCCCCAAAAATGGCAAAACGAAAGAAACCTTCTGTCTTCTATTATACTGTATAGAATAAAAATAATATATTTGTCATTGTGTGCTGGATCTGGAATTACATGACAGATAAATTACAAAATAAAGGAATTCGAATATTATGTTTTAATTAACTAAGGAACGACTTTTTAATTAATATAATATATTACAATTAACCTAACTGAAGTAATTTATCATTTTTTAAAAATATATAAAAACTGAAATCAAACTAATCATTTTTCTAATACCAGTAATTTTGACTGGTATAAATAAAAATTAGTGTAGTCAAATTACCAGTATATCTAGTGTTAAGCAGGTTTTTACTTTATATATATTTTTATTTTTTAAAAATTGTACTGTGTCTCTTATTAACTTTATATTAGGATTTGAGAGTTGGAGATCTACTGGTGAAGTTTGGGACTTTGAAGTTCAGAAATTTTGAAAATTTGTCTGCTGTTGCAAGGCTTGTTACTGAAAATCTAAGAGTAATTACCTTTCTTGTTATTGTTTTGTGTTCTTGTAAATTTTCATTTATTCTATTTGTAAGTTTCTTTATTTTTTTGCATTAGCTTTGAATTATATTTATGAAAAATTTTAAATTTATTTCGAATGTTCACTTTTTATAGCTTTTATGTCTTCCATTTAATATGTGAAATATTTATATGTAGTATACTCAACTAAAGCCTTTAATCATATATAATTCTTGAAAAGTTAATAATCTTGGTTTTTTTTTACGGACATAATCTATCCAGGTTTAGAAAAGGAGTGATTTATTTTAGTTGAAAAATATGTTGAAAATTTAGACTCATTCTCAAAATTAAAAGAGGAATTTTCTAGATTTCTAGCAGAAATGATCTTAATATCAGCATTTTCCTGATTTCAGAAGATGCTAATTAAATAAGAGGACATAGACAATTGATAACATGTTAGATAAGGAATTGTAAAATGAAGATTAACATACACGCTATTGAAAGTTCTTCCTATATTATTGAATGTTTAACAAGTTTATATTTTAGTTCATAAAATTTCTGAAAAATTGTTCCTTATCAAATATTTATTAATTATATTTTTTTACTTGAACAATGAATACTATAAAATGTGTATTTTGTAATGAATGAGTAGTATCTTTGAATGAATTTTTTCAAGTTTCGAATCATAATCATTCTTATATATTTGCTAACTTTATATAAGATAGGCAAAGATTTTGAAATTCTTCCACAAATTATTTATAAGTTATAAAGGTTTTTGGAAAATAAATTTAAGATTCAATTGGGGTATTAAAAAGTTTACAAATCTTAAGGTCTTTGTAATTTTTCCCTTTCTTTTTTTAATTAAATCATAAAGTTAATGTTTTATTATTATTTATCAGTAATAACTATTAAGCTATCTCTTATGTAACATGTATTCAAAATATCATCAATACTTTCTCCCCTTAAATGCTGTTGATACTTTTCATTTAGATCTTATTTTTGTTTATAGGATTAATTAAATACCACTAAAAATAATTATGTTTGTTTTACAGTCATGTAATATGTGTGCAACATAAGTTTTTGCTACTACTCTTAATCTTGAATGAATATTTTATATATCTATCTATCTGCCTGTCTTCCTGCCTGTGTGTGTGTATATATGTATATGTTACCAACAATGTATGAAATGCAGGCATTCTATATAATACCTAGACATTATATATATAATGCCTAGCATTTTTAGGCATTGTATGAAATATGAGAATTTTTATATACTTTCCCTAGGCATTGTATATAATACTTAGGCATTCGACAGAATGACAAATGCTATTTAGGCAAAGTATGAAAAAAAGGTCCTGATAAGGCACAAATGGTGTGCATTTCTCAAAAATAAAAATGTTATTCTGAAAAGAAAAAAAATGAGTGCCATTAAAAAACGTATTCAAAATACATTAAGTAAAATGAAAGTTGTACAAAACGAAATTTATGCCTTGCTTTTATTAAGGGAAACAAAATTTTCATATAAAAAAAATAAATTAAAATTAAACTACTTGTTGCAACATGGGCTTGAGTGATATTTTGAATTATATTTCAATACATTTTTCACACAAAGACATTTCATATTTTGGTATTTTGTTTTACACATACATTTGATGACCCCTTGGTTGCTTCCACTGGACTGAGCAATTACAATTGACCAGAGAGGAATTTCATGGTCAAGAATATCTTTCAGTTCTAAGCAAGGCCGAAAGTAACTTTTTTTTAAGCCATAAAGTGAATTGTAATCTCGCATTTACTTGTTTTAAAATTCCTTCAGAAGTTCCTAGTAGTTAAAAACCATCCTCTGTCACACTCATTACAACTGCCAATATATAGCACGAATCACCTCGTTCCTTGTCGATGTCAGGAATAAGAACTTGCACAGTAGTTTCCAAAGAAGCAGTGGGAAATTTTTTTTCCAAATTCATTAAATTTTTCTGCTTGTATGTCCAGATTGATTTTAGAATTTATTTTACCTTCAATAGCATTTTCAGTTTTAAAATAAAGGGTGGGCAAAATATCCATTTCATCATCTTTACTAGCATGGCCACAGAAGGTATGAATTTTTTGACAACACTTTTTGTACTTTTGACTACTCTTTTGATACTGTCCTGGCTTTGAGAATGGTGAGGCTTCCCATAGACAATATTCAGTGTTGACCAAAACTCCATCAAGCTGGTAACCATATTATTGGCAAATTCCCTACCATTGTCAGACTGTAATATAGATGGTACTCCAAGCAACGAGAAAATGTCCACTAAGCTGTAGGCTACTTCTTAAGCTCTTTTTGATGTAACAGACTCGAGAATTACAAATTTTGTGAGAGGATCTTGGTACACCATAAAAATTTTGTATTCTCTACATGGCTGAGACTGAAGGCCAATTAGATCTACCTGACATTGGGAATTAAATTTGGAAAAATCATAGGTTTCACAACAATGCCCATTTTAATACCTTCCTGTTTTTTCTGGCAAAGTTCACAAAGGTGGATGTACAATTCAGTATCATGACATGTAACATTTTAGTATTTGGTTGAAAGTTCTTTCAACATTCCATGATGTCCTTCATGTCCAGTAGCCAATTGAGCTTCATGAAGTACGTGAAATAATTCTGGAGTCTGTGATGTAATACTGTCTAGTAATGACACCTTCATTAACAGGATAAATGAGTTTACTTTTATTTTCTGTAATAATCACAACATAGCTATTCAGCAACCAATAGTCCCTGGGTTCCTTTTTAGCAGTCATTTTGGATTTTCTCATAATTTATTTACTTCTGCTAAGAAGTTTCAGTTCAGAAAATGTTATGTTTTTTGCAGCATTAACTTGAATTTTGGACTGTTCAGCATCAAATCATTGTTTCATGTATCTTTAAATCATGACCCTTTCTCCAACTCTACAATTTTCTGCTCCATTTTTCATGAAGCATAGTAAAAAACTAATTTTTTTTAAAAACAAATCTAAGTAAAATTGCATATTTTGGCACTCCTGAACAAACTGCAAAGCTTAACTGACAAATTTTAAGCCTCAGGTTTGCATTAAAAATCATGTGCCATGCCACATGATATTTGAAAGGAATTGGAGATGTATTTCATACTTTGCTGGTTCATCATTTGACATTCTATAGAATTCCTTGGAAATGTGTGAAATATGAATTCTTTCATCATTGCTTGTTAGTTTTAGGCATTACATACACTGCCTAGACATTCTATAGAATGCCAGATTTCAAACTTTGCTGGTAACACACACACATATATATAATCTTAATAAGAAGTATACTGATTTATTAAGTTTATATCAAAATTTTTTGTAGTTCCAAATCATAATTCAATAAAATATTTGAAAACATACTTGGACATAGTCTGTTAAGCTTAATTATTTTATTGATACATTAGTTAATTATCACTGTTAAATATTACTTTTTCTCCCTTTAGAAACCAATTCATGTGAGTGTCTTGAGATGTGATAAAGTTGTTCCCTTAATCCTCATTCCAGATAAATGGAGTGGAAATGGATATCTTGGGTGTGTTATTTATTCCTTTAATAAAATATTTATGTTTACATTCAATTCATAAGGAATGTATAATTTTATTAATTAGGTACTTTAATTATTTAATATTTCAAAAGTAAAAATAAGTTTAAAACAATTATTTAATAATTGTTTAAATTATATGGTCATAATTTTATTGTGAGTAAATTTTTGTGATAGGTAATAAGAAGTAAAAAAAAATCTGTGCATCATTACAATATGTGTGTGAGCTCCTTTGTTAAAGAATTCAAGAATCTGATTTAAATTAATTTGCACACATTCTTTTTAAAAATTTTTTTATTGTATCTTGATAAAGTTTTTATTAATTTTAAAGCAGTTCTCCTAGCAATGTAATACAAAATTTTTGCAGATTATTTTGTTAGTTCTGTTCCATGCATATTCAAATGCAAAAAGTTTCTAAAGTAATTATAAAACTATTTATAATGTAGTACATATTCTGCTTTGTGTGGTATTGCTTTTAAAATAACAAACTACTTTTAAATCATTTTTTGTCTTGCTTTTCCTGATAAATTGAATTTTGTAACAGTGTAGCAAATTTTACATAATGTTAAAAGTTATATGTATAAACATCATAATGTTAAAAGTTATCAGTGAAAATAATTTCATAATTAAAAAGCCTTTATTATTAAGAATTTTATATTACTTAAATAAATTTTTAATTTTGCTTTGAGTTTCTTTTTCAATTTATCTTGTATGTACATTCAAAAATTTATTAAATATGTATAAGAAATCTTCGCACATACGTGCACACAAATTAAACAAACTTCTTTAACTTTTTACCTTTTCTCTTTCTCTAACATTTACTTAAGGTGGTTCTCCTTCTTCTTCACCTTACCACTTTTTCTTATCACTTTTCAAATATAACTTATTATTACTTAATAATTCATAAATCAGGTCACTTTGTTTTTCACAAACTCTCATTCCTTACTGTAGACTGTAGCTTACTTAGCTATTTACTTTCCCTTAAAATTCTTATGAGATCAATCACACTTTTTAATTACAATAACAACTTCATTTATTCATTCAATACTGTTCCTGTTGCGTTACCTTGCATCTGGTCTGCTTCTGCCCGAAGGGATTGTATGACATCCCACACTCGCCCCTTCACAAAAAAACACCCTCTACAGGAGATAACATATGGAAGCTGTATATTAATTATAAGTATTAATTTCTGAAAAGAAAGGATTTATCTGTTTACCCTTCGTTTGGAATCGTAGAATTTTTTTTTGCATATGTTGTCTAATTTTCTTTCCAGAATTTACTGACAATAACCAATATACAAATTAACAACTAAAAATATTTTCAAAAATATATTGTATATACAAATACTTTTGGATTTATACCCCATCAGGAGCTTGCCTTCTTTAAGTATGTGCAAGATTTAGACCTATAAGTGTGTGGAACTCCATGGGGGGAAAAAAAGATCAATAGGGTGTCTGTGGCCGTGATTTCCATATTTATTTAAAGTTAGTAAGACCTTGAAAGGGACTGGAACTCTAGGATTTCATAACTATAAGGACAATTTTTTTTTCTTTTCCTTTTTATGTATGCATTAATTTTTTTTAAAAAATCCCATATTGTGTTTATTCATTTATATTACAAATATTAATAGTTCAGTACAGTTATCTGCAATTTCATTTATTTTATTTTCATATTTTTTAGATATTTCTTTCTGTTTCTTTAAATAAAGGAATATTTTTATAACTTAAATAACATGTTTAAACAGAGCAGGCTTTTCGTCTCTTATTTAATTAGAACATAATTTCACTTAAGCTCTTAAATATTTAAATTTTGTTCTAGTATATTTGATAAATACCTTTCATATATTGGTTCAAAGGGTGCACCTATTGTTAATTTGGATCCAATTTTAATGAATAAAAATAATTTGTTGATTGTTTTAATGATACATTCAATTGTTTTTTCAAACTTACAATAATTCACTATTAATATTTACATTTTTCCTTTAGTTGCCGGATACAGCCAATTGACTTATAGCTGTTGGATACAGGTGATTGAAAGTTCTGAAAAGATGGAATAATTTTTTTGGATGTTGTCATTTGATGTTGTACAGTCATTTGTCTTGTGTGTTGTGATTTTCAAAATTTTGTATACATAAGTGTGTTTTATTTAAGTTGCAGTATCGTTTGTCTTGTGATTGTGTCTTTGTGAAAATGTTTCATGAAATATGGTTTGTGACATTAAAATTTTAAAGGTTAAAAAGGAAAATGTTTATTGTTGTTTAACAGTGCTGGATTTCAAACATAAATCTCCAATATTGCATCTGTGTAATAAAAAAAAAGTTATACCATTTTCTGTGTCTTTAATGTGGCATGGTTTTTTTCCCTACCAAAACATTTTTGTGTTGCTAATTTTTTTCTATGTTTTTTTATTTAAGTAATTTGATACTTTATTTTAAATTGTTAACATATTTTTAAAGACTTGTTTCTTATAACCATCAAGAGCACATATCACAGTGGTTCTTAACACCTATTCCGCGGAACACAGCTGCTTGTTAAACTTATATAAAGTGTTCCTCTAAAATTTGAAAGCTAGATCTTAGATCAATGTTTTAAGTGTGTAATAAATGTATGTAATGTTTTATTTTACGATCTCATAAACTTTAAGTGATCCATAATGGAGAAAATGTTGAGAACCACTGGCTTAGATGTTTAAACTAAATGCGTAATAATGACAGGCTCTCATCTATAGTATTTTCAAAAAGCTACAACTGTTCCAATATCTCCTTATTCCTTCGGTCTACTGGAACCAAGAAAATCTCCCTTTACAAAATTTCCTCGACAAAATCAAAAACAAAGAAATCATATCTTATTTTATGGCTTCAATGATATTTTCTAAGCTCAAATTTGATTTGTCAATTTAAACTAAAATGCTTCCAATTTTATTAATGTTGTTTTAAGAAGTAATCAAAACTGTGAGTAATTGCTAGCTGCAAATTATACTTGTAATCGTCATTGGATTAACTTCCACAATTTCTTTACAATTGTTAACACTCAAAACATTTTCAAACCATACCTTAATATCATTATTATTGATTTACAATGGAATTCTGACATAATCAAAAGGAAAATTTTTAAAAGTGTTTTAATAAAACTGGCAATGCTTTGGGGGGGGCGAATGTTTCATTAAATAGCTCATCAAATATTTCCTTCCCCCAAATCATCTTTGGAGAATTTTCGCAAAAGCTTTTAGCACCCTCATTTTAATACTAAAGAGCTAATATTGCTCCCATGTAATTGAATAGTAAATGTTTACTTTTGAAATTGTTTTAGCATATATACATATCCATATTTCGTTTTCCCATAAGTATATTTCACAGGTGTGATGTGAAAACCCCTTTTGTCAAATTGTATATTTGCAAGAATATGAGGTGACGTCTTCTTTAAAAAAATTAAAACTATAATCAGCTCTTGCTTGTATTCAGAATCTTACTGACAATTTAAACGTTTTGTCCAATTCCTTAGATACATGAGTCAAGTTTTTCTTCTATTTACAAAGAATTTTTTTTTATTTTGTTTCACATTAGAGAAATAAGTTTTAATTTTAAATACTGAAGTTTGGCTGTTAAATAACCAGACTGACACTGCTATAGAAGTTGCCAGCAACTTACAACTGTTTAGTGTAAAGCCTTTTCTTTCGAATGCAGAGCTTCTTTCTTCTGTTAACAAAGGTGTATAGCTGTAGCCTTTGCTCGCATTAGAGTTAAGTTTTGTTTCGTTGGAAAAATGATACTCATAAGTATAACAATAGAGCAACGAATTTTCGTGAAATTTCACTTGAAAGTTGGAAAAACCACTACTGATAATTTATTGAAAGTAGTCCATAGCAAAGAATGTTAACTGCTTGCACATGTTTTTGTGTGATTTAAGCCCTTTCAAGATGGATGAGATGTTGAAGATGATTCACGTTGGACCATCCTCCTACATCAAAAACGGATGACAATATCGAAAAAATCGATAATCTGGTTCGATCTGACCGTCAGTTAAGTATTTGTGCGATTGCAGAGACTATAGGAATTGGTAACGAATCTGCACTGAAATTTTTTTTTACCAAGACAATGCGCTGAACCATTCTGCACTGTCTGTCAAGAGGTCTTTTTTAGCCAAGTACATCATCCCAGTGTTAGAACATCCATTTTATTCTCCGGATCTTGAGCCATGCAACTTCTGTTTCTTAAAGGGAAGTCTGCATTCAAAGGAATAAGATTTGAGTCCATTGAAGCTGTGTAAGAGAAAGCGACTCGCATCTTGAAGGAGCTCGCAGAAGACTTCCAGCACTGTTTAGAACAATGGAAGATCCGCTTGGAGCGTTGCAGGGATAGAAGAGGGGTGTATGTTGAAGGTGATAATATGTATGACATTAAAATAAAATGTTTTACAGTGTCAGTCTCATTATTTAATAGCCATGCCTCTTACATTAGTTTAGAAACAAGTCAATGTATTACTGGGTGAAAGGAACGACTGAAATTAAATAGCATGAGGGCAGCTTCACTTCTAGAACCAACCCTGCTCATCTTATTGATTAAGATTCCAATTAAAAGCATAACTTTTGCCATTCATTTAATGCCCTCATTTTTAATTAGTAATTTATAGTAAATTTTAAATACAGGCATGCTATTCTGTTTCAAAATTACTGAATCAAATAGCATCAGTATTATTTTTTTCTGTTATATTTCACAAATTCTTTTAATAAGTAGAAATAATGCTGGTAATTATGAACAATTTTTATGTGATAGAAAAAAATGGATTTCATTCTTGCTTTCAGCGACACTGATATACAGGGTTGTTGAAAATAAACTTTTGCAACTCAGAAGGCATGTGCATGGGTGAAAACGACATGAATTTTTGACACTTCAGATCATGCACTCAAAGTTATTAAAATAGTAAAAATGTTATCCATTTGGGTTGCTGTAGAGACAAAATGTTTTTTGATTCTCCGCAACCTTTTTCCATCGTAAAACTGTGTGTTTTACCGTGGAGTGCAGTAAGTTTGCATTAATTCCGTTATTTTCGTACAACGCTAGTCACCAATACACCTATTTAAGTAAGCCGTAACGCATGATTCCCAAAAGCTTGGCCTCCTAACTCGCTTGATCTTATTCATGTGACTTCTGGTTTTAGGGATTCTTAAGACATCAGTTCTACCGAAAACGATCCACGATCTCAACACATCTGAAGTATTGCATTTTTTGGCATGTACTTGGAATGAATGTGGACTTGCAGAGTTCTGAGGAACACACTGTTTTGCGATTGGAAAGGGCGGATGAGAACCGTAGGACTTTTGCCTTTAGAGCGCCACCTAGCGGCTAATTCTCTTATTATCTCTAACAAATCTTGAGCACATGATCTTCCAAATTTCATGACATCATGTCTGTACAACGTCATGCACGTATCTCTTAGTTGGGAAAGTTTAAATTCGACGATCCTGTGTATTGAAAATCGTCTTAAATCCTACAAACTCGAGATTAACATTGACTACATTTTACACACTGGTTGAACTGGTATTTCTTTGTAGTGGCATACCGAGGGAGGCTCAAAGGGACATATACACCCCTAAGACTTTTTCTAGAAATTGAAATATTTCAGTGTGATACTTTGATAGAACTTCCAAGCTTTATAAAAAGAATAATTTTTTTGTTTTGTTCTGATGCTTAAGTTTTTTTCATCAATAACAGAAAGAAAGAAAAAAGATTCCATCTAAATGTAATTCCTGAGAAAAGAATAGAAAAGTCTTTGCTGTCTCCTAGTATGTTCTGGGCCAATGTTTAAAGACGTAAAGAGGAGGATGTATCTCTATTGGAGATGTCCCCCTCAACAGTTTCCTGTGAAAGGAATACAGTAGGAATTTTTTTTCATCCAGACTAGTGGTCGTCTTCGGAAACAGTAAACATCTATCTTTTCAACAACACAAAGTAATTATGAGTTCATTAAATATTTTAAACTACCGGAGAACGACCACCCGTCTCTCTGCAGATCAAAATAAATTAGAAATACTGAAAGAAACATGTTCTTTAGATATGTCATATAGTAGTATATATATTTTGACTGCAGAATATCAGTTGTGGAAATAAAAATTACTGGCACTTCAGATTAGATTAACTTCTATGGAAGTAAAGCTTCTACAGGAAAATATCTGCGTTGCATTTTTTAGTATAGATATCTTCCTGAATATCCATAAACTTTAAAAAATGTGAGTCGCCTTCGTCTGTTTATTAGGTGTACTACTGAAGAATCGTTTTCAACTATGATATAATTAAAGAAACTACTTAAGAAACAGCACCTCTGAAAAGATTTTAAACGAATTCTGTTACACACTCACACACATATGTATATATATATATATATGTGTGTGTGTGTGTAAGTATGTATATGCAGCATAAATGTATTTGTAAGTGAAGAAGTCTTAAATATTTTGCAATAACATTAACAGAGAATAATTATAAGTTTGTAAAAACAAATATGCATAGAATTTTTTTCATTTCAGTATTCATTTTGCAAAAACAAAAACAGAGAATAATTATAATTTTGTAAAAACAAATATGCATAGAATTTTTCATTTCAGTATACTCGCACCTTTTTAACAATTTTTTAAAGTTGTGATCATCAATCAATCAATTTCAATCATCAAATGTTTTTGATCAGCTTTTCAAGCTTCACTGATTAAACTTAGGAGGATTATTTGTTCTTGAAGTATCTTTTTTTTTTTTTTTGTTCTTCTTTAAATGATCTTTATTTATTTTTTGTTACTTATTGAAAATATGAGTCTCTTAATATTTTTTAATAGGAGAAATAAGATTAATATAGCGTGTTCGTTAACTTTTACAAAGTGGTAAATGTGAAATAAGATATTGCTTCTTTCATGGCGATGATGATATGTAGCCCCTCCCCCAATTAATTTCTGGGTACGCCACTCTTTTCTTGGGTTCCTTTTATTTCTTTAACTACTTTTTTTTCTTTCCAATATTAAATGTTGCTATGATATTTAATTTAAGAGAGGTTCGTGAACATGTTTTGCTTGATTTCTTTCCGTTAAAATCTCTCTGAAAATGCTTAGAAAATTATATAAAACTTTAAGGCAAGCAAAGAATATTTTTTTTCTCTGATGCAGTAATCGTTAGAATTATGAAATAGTACATATGATTCGAATATTTAGGTAAAAAAATCTAATGGAACAAACCTAAACAAACAGCTAAATGTAAACGTGTCATGTAATATAGTAGTTTAAATAATTCCCAAGGATTTTCTCACAGAACAATGAATGAATCATCTTTAACCTCAGGATCAGCTTATAAGATTATGTTTTTTTTAAAATTATTATTATTATTTAAATCAAGTTCAGTCAGTTTTTCAAAGTATGAAAGAATTTTCTTGCGTGTTTGATGCAGTTGTGACTATCCTTCTAATATTTCAAAAAAACTTGTTCATAACTTGTAAATCACGTGTGCAGGTGATAATTGGATAACAGAATTTTGTAAGACTAATAAATAAATTGCTAATTATATTGTAAGGTCAAAGACGGTATCCTGGCAAAGACATTTTGTTTTGAATCCTTTTATATAAATGCCTTTTATCAATTATTTGCAGATTATTCTAATGAATATTTGTTCATCAGTAAAAATGTTGATCATATATTGATTGTTAACATGATAAAGGCTTTGTTACTTCTGTCTTTTTGATGAATAAAATTTAAATAATTTATAGAATCGGGTGGACATTGTATCCATTTATCATGTATTTTATTATTCTAAAGTGATTGAATTATCTGATCACGAAGTGTGGAAATAAATGAAGTACGTGTTTTTGATATGGGGGAAAATTTTTTTTTTTTTATCACAGTATTTGCATTTTCCCTCTTTCCTCTTTTGCATTTTGTATCCGGCTCATTTTTATACTTTTGTTTTTGTTTTTCTGAGGGTAACTTTAGCTAGCGTTTTTAAGTTTATTTAATTAGCAATGTTTTTGAAAAAAAAAAGGGGGTGGGAGAAGAAAAAAAAATGGTAGTTCACTCATTTCTTTTAATTTTTCTCTCAGAATTTATTGCGATAAAAAATGGAAAGGAAATAAATACTTAAAAAGAAAAAAAGAATATGAATACTTCAAATTTTGCATTTTTTTTAAAAAAAATTTGCTGTTTAAAAATAGAGAGAGCTTCGCTAATTACATATATGTTTTATTTATGAGAATTTTATAAATAGTATGTTCTAAAATTGATTTTTTTAAAGTTATGTACAATTATACCACAGCATAAAAGAAAAATATACGAATTTACTTTTTGCTCAAAATGTGGTTTTTTTTAGGATTCTGGTACATTTCTCTAAAAATCTACTTTTTCTCCATGGAGCAGATATTTTTCCACGTAATGAAATGAGGCTATATCCTATACAGAGATTTTTTTTTTCTTCTAATAAACACAAATTTTAGATATGGTTCAATATTTGTACAAAATAGTAGGGGATTTGAATTATAAAATTTTACTACATTTAACTTTTGAAATTTTAATTATATGTTCAGCGTATAGAATGTTATGTTTTTAGTACTCTATAAGTTTCAAAAGTTATACATGAAGTAGAATATTTATGCAAGAAGTATCTAAACAAAATAACAATGCTTACAAATAAAAATACAGCAATTTATGCTTAATTGCTTATATATAATTATTTATGTTTAATAAACGTGATTTTATTTGCATTAACAGATACGAGGGTGGTTCAGAAAGTGCAAGCATTTGAAGATTGATGGCACTATTTAGGTAAATTGTTGTTACCATTGAGTGCTGCCATCTGTTAAATGGAGCCAAAACAAATTTGATGTTGATTCATAAGTCAGTTTGGATTTGGTCACCATTTGCTGCAAAATCAAAATTTGATTGCTACCGCGTTGAGTTGTCACCATCGAAGATAAATGGATTTATCGTTATACACCGGAAAACCAAGTATCAATCAAAACAGTCGTTTGCTTTCCTGCGAGTCTTATTCAAAAAAGGCGAAGATGGTCTCATCGGCTGGAAATGTTATGAAGAATAATCTTTGAGGTGCGATAGGCGTCATGATCCCGAATATGAGCAACTGAGATTCGGACAGCTGTCTAGTGAGTCATGATGCTTACTAAAAACTAACTATTTTTGATGCTACGAACGCCATCTCTTGGAATTTCTAAGAACTTATTGAACGACCCTCGTGCACAATTATACAGATATCTCAGTGTTGATATATAATTTTTGTTGCATTAAGTGAAGTTTTATGAACTTGGCATGAAATGAACTCATTTTTCCTTGTCAAAGGCATTTTAACTAAAAGGAAGGGAAGAATAAAATTTATTATTAATTGTTAATGTTGGAATTATTACATTACAATTCTTCTAAAGGTATTGAATCAAGAGCATTGTCAGTAAGTTTGAAAAGTACGACCCTTGAACTAATATCACGCCACACCACTGGAGAGCTTTGAGATCCTGTTCCATTGAACGTGTAGAAGCCTTCATTACTATGCATGATGAGTCTTTAGTGAACCTTCTCGAATTGAACGTTGACAGTTGCAGAATTCGTGACCGTAATTAAATGGTTACTGAGGTCGCCAACTTTATTAGGAGCCATGTATGTGTACTTAATTTAAAACAACCATACACTGGTGTTCAAAATTACGAAAATTACCACTTTTGATTGATTACTACCAGAACTACTGGATAGATTTTAATAAAACCAGGTAAATAC
This sequence comes from Nephila pilipes, assembly GCA_019974015.1. NCBI lineage: Eukaryota > Metazoa > Arthropoda > Arachnida > Araneae > Nephilidae > Nephila > Nephila pilipes. Next base: position 232,415 of record BMAW01027925.1, read on the forward strand.
ATAGGTTGATGTAATGCAAATGAGAATACCTTACAACAGTTATAGTACACACACCTGATCGTGTGTAGGCTCATCAACGTAGAATAATCTGAAAGGGAGGTTACGAAACGAAACAAAAAATGGGTTCAAAGAGAGTATGTTTCTCTCTTACAGTTCGAGGCACCCTAGTGATCTTTTTCTTTCCTTTGGGGTTACTGTCTTTGGTAGACCCGCCGTGTAGCCGGGGCTGATGCACGTTAAATCTGTTCGGGGCCCAAAGTCCTCCCGTTGGTGTGGTGGGGATGTTAGGAGAGGGGGGTGCCAGCTCAGGTGTCGTCCTCGTCACTTGACCGTGGTTCAAAATTACGAGGTCCGTCGCCAATAGCCCTCGTGTTGCTTCTAGTGTGACGTTAATATAAACTAAACTAAACTGTCTTTGATAAACATGGGTGAAGCGCCCCCGGGTTACCCTAGCGATCCTTCTCTATTTTCAACCCTCCTTCTTGCCAACCAATTTTTGTCTTTTTTTTTTTCCCAATTTATTCACGTCTAGACCACAGTTAAATCTTGTTTGGCGCAGCATAGCCACATCTGGTTCTTGCGCCAATAAACTTAACACTCACTCACTCTTACGCAGCTTCAACTAATTGAATTTCTGCTAGAAAAAAAAAGAGACAGTCTGTAATACCTTTTCTTCATTACTGAGCTATTGCGCATATCTTAATCTAATATTAGTCAAATATCACTAAACTACTAGTGAAGATAGGCGAGAACAAACTAAAATGCTTTATGAATAATCCCTCATGGATAGATCAACTAATTCTCTCTCGAATCTCACTTAACTCATCAATTCTAAATTAGGATCAACTAATTAATTCTTAGATTACTAGTTCACTCGCGTGATTGAATCACTTCCTTTGAGCAGCTGATTCTTGCATCGACTAGAATTCGCTTCAATTCAAACTATAATTCCCTATGAACAAGTCGTTATCCTTTATCTCCCTTTCATTTATATATCATTATCTGCAATTCATTTCATTTCTGTCTTTATCTAATTCACCTAATCACGTTTCACTTGGGTTGGGAAGATATTGCAATTTTTTGCAGTTCAAATTATTATAAAGTCCCCGAGGGTAGTGAAGAGAAAATCGCGAATAGCCCAACGTCGCAAGCGTATGAGTCTTTGTGTCGGTCTATCCCCTTTCTGCTGCAATACTGTTGTTTTGGTATGGTATGTTGTATTTCTCATGTATGTTGTATTTCTCATGTATCATGTTTCTCATTTCTCATGTATGTATTTCTCATGTATCATGTATGTTGTATGTGAGAAATACAACATACATTTTCAATGTATGTTGTATTTCTCACTTTCTGAAAGGAGGTAGTCAACTGTGTGCAATAGCCCTTTTGAGAACATTATAAATACTATCTACAGGGTTAAGTTCTAGATATCTGGCTGGCCAATCCATCCAACGAATATCCTCACTTTCTAGAAATTCGTCAGCTAGATTAGCCTTGTGGGAACAAGTATTGTCATCCCTAAAAAGGTTAGTAGAGCGTACTGCACCCCTGAAAAGGAGAGTATAGGGCTCCAAGATTTCATCTCTATACCCATAGCAGTCACAGAGCCTCTGTCAAATGAATGCCGATCTGAGCGTCCACCCAACATGATGCCACACCAGATTATAAATTTTTCGCTGTCACATCGGTCTCTTTCTCAGATGTTGCAGACATGTAAGGGAACCCCTATTTCAGACGATTATTATGACTCGCAAATTCCTCATTTATGACAGACCTTACAGAAATATGTAAAATATTTAATCTTCTTTCTTTTGAAATTATGAAAAAATATTATTTTCCCTCAAAAAGAAATTAGTTTATTCTAAAAAGAAAAATAATTTCAAATCCTCCAAATTTTCTATATTTTTGGCAACGAATAAATTCCTTTCCTAAATATTTCATGTAATCACCTATTTTATTCAAAACCTAAACTTTTTTTTTTTTACTTTTTAACCTTATCAAAGTGCTATTTTTTTTTGAGAATATTTACATTTTTTTTCAATTTTTTTTCACATGTACATATTTTAATCTTTTCAGTTTCTCTTTAATCTTTTCAGAATTTCCCGCAGGTACATATACTTTTGTACACATATAAATATATATGTACACTCATATATGCATATCATATATGTACGGTTCTGGGCAAATATATATGAATGTTCAATGAGAAAGAGAGAGAGAGAGAGTGGTGTTAATTTATAATTCAATAAAAATTCTGAAGTAATTGAGAAAAAGCAAAAAAATATATATAAATAAATGAATAAATAAATAAAAATACTCTTGAAACCGTATCACAGAGTGAGAATGCATCGTGTTAAAGCTTTCTCAGGGTAGAGAATATTTGGTTGACCATCGATATAAGGTTATTGGAACTGTTCAACTAACTGTTTTACAAACTAAAACTCTTTCCTATCTGAAACATTTTTTTTAATAATTTTGTAGCTCACTGTAGTATTGATTAAACTTTAATTTCTCTTTTCTATACCAATTTTTCTGTCCGTACGTGACTGAATATGAGTATATATGGAAAGTTTTGTATTTTTTATCATTAGCGTGGTTTATTTGATCTTTTTTATTAAATTCTATTTAAGGAATTTTAATGAAAACTTATATATAATGTATTATTTTCATTATAATATGTTACAAAAAGAAATGATATTGCTTAGTTGAGTAGGAGAGAAGTTAAGAGTTATTACTAATTCACGTTTCTCACTCTTGATAATTTCTTAAAATTACTTTTCTATCAAGTGCATTTTAAAGCAAAAATAAAACAAAAGGCTATATACAGCACTGGAATAACAGGTCAAAAGTTTTTCAAATGCACAGTTGTTAAAGAAGACTATGATTATAACTGTAATATTCTGCAGCGCTAAATTACAATTGATATTCGTTTAATTTCTGTAAAAAATTCCAATTTCTCTGAATTTTTGTTCTCTTCTGGTTTTTCCCGGAGTCTTTTTTCAAAATTTTGCCAGTTGTAAGCTTTCTCGAACAGAACCCGTATACTTTCAGTTGATTATATCTATAAGAAGAAAACGGCGTTTCGAATGTTTATTGTACAAAAGAAGTAATTTCAGCTTTCAAACAAGAGATGCCCACACAAGGCCGAAATCCCCCTGCTTTTTTCTTCTCCGATTCCCCATTTTTTTTTTCACACTGATTCATCAAGAACCCATCTTCAACTCCATCACCAGAACCAGATTTGTTGCATTATGAATTATCACCCCTGCCATCAAGAAAACAAAAATTCCCCAAGAAATATCACAGATCGACTCAATTTGGTTTTTCCGTGACCCATCTACAACTCACGTGCAAACCGCCATTTTTATATTTTTACCGACTCCTAGCTGACATCTGTGGTCACAGAGAAATCTAACTGGTGAAACTTACCAATGGAAGAAATGTGATGATCAAAGATCAAAGATCACACGTTGAAGACGATGGTAATAATAATAAATATGAGATGCAGCAGGTAGTGGAAATAGTTGAAGAGAGGAGAGATGGGAAGGAAAAAAATGTCTCATATGTTGGTCAAGGATTTCCGACTTTGTTATTCAAGCTAAGTTTTTTTTTTTTTTTCTGAGGTGCGTCGGATTAAATTTTCCTTCACATTCAAGCTGTCAGCTCATGCTGAGAGAACCAGTAATCGCCATTGAAGCATTTTATTTTATTTTCAAATGAGAATGGAAATGTGAAAGCACGGAGAAAGGAAATACAAATGTGTGTGGTTATTTCCCTGCCCCCGACTGAACCCTCAACCTCATTCTAATGAAACATTTTACAAAAGTTGTTTGTTCACCCTCTTTTTTTCTCTGTTTTTGGGAATGAAAAAGATCAGAATTTTTATTTTCATTTATCATTGGAGAGCGAAATTATGCGAATATCTCTTCAAATCGCTTAAAGTGCCTAAAAATTAGCTTCAATAGAAACTTTGCAGACGAAGTGAACTTAATTCTGTGCTAATTTCTTCTTTTCCTATATTCTATTGAATGATGATTACTGTCATACAAGATTCTAATCCTTTGGAGGAAATTAATCATTATTAGATATAAATGCCAGAATGATAAATATATGACGCAAAATTGGAAACATTTTTCACATCATCCATGATAACTTTTTATTTGTGTGTGAACAAGTAATATAAAAAAATAAACTGAAATCAATTTCTACTTAGGTCAACGAAGAAAATTTTTGTTTTAGTTACTTTTTATTAAATAATTACAATTAATATATATATGTATATACAGAGGACAGAATCACAATATTGAGTGGTAAAAGAAATTTTTCTTCCAGCGAACTAAACGCTTCGTCACTGACGGTATTTATTCCTAAATTTATATCCAGCTAAATAACTTATATAAGAGATATTTTTTTTCTCCCATATAAAATTAAAATTAATTATTTGAAAATCAAATAAAAAAATTTATGCTTCGATCCGAAGGCATAAAGATTCTACGTCGACGCTCTACCAACTTTGCCATTGCAAGACAAATGACATAGGAGAAGCATTGGCTTGTTTCTTAATTCATCCTATAAATTAAATCGTTGGAATGTAGTTTAGCCCGACCGCCCTTGGCGACAAGAATTAATTGGCGGTATTTTTGCCAAATGTGGCTACCCTGGTCCGCTACGTGGAATTAACGTTCAGCTAAAAAAAAAAAAAAACATCGCCAAGTTTAGCAATTTTTGAAATCGCGCCAAGTGGTTGGGATAAATATCATTTTCCGCAATTAAATTTTAATTAATGGAATAATATTCGAAAAAACTGTATTAACATCAAGTGTCATCCAGTACAAGTTTAAAAAATGTATTTGAACTTGAGTGGATGAATAAAAAAGTATTTTATTAATGATTGAAAATTTGAACAAGATAAATAAATATATATAGGGTGAGAGTGAACTAATACTAGGCATTTAATAAAAATACTTTTAAGGTAACTAAGGCACTAAATCACTTCAAAAATGATCAATAGAAATATCTAAAATTGATTATTAAAATTGTAAAAAAACGTGCCACGCTGTAGAAAAAATATCTGTTGTTACATTGTTTTTTTTTCCAAAATGTGAATTTAAGGATTCCGGTAGACTTTACTAAAATATATATTCTATTCTTAAAGATAAATTGCCCTCATTTGAAATAAGACTATTTCTAATTCAATGATCATAATTTTTCTTTCTAATAAACACTCACAAATTTTGTGAATAAATTTGTGAATAAATGTGCATAAATTATGGGAAATTTGCATCTTAAAATTAAAAAAAAATTTAATTTTAATAAATATATTTTTTTTGAAATCGTAATTATACTCAGTGTATATAATGTAATGTTTTTAGCTTCCTGCAAATTTTTAAAGCTATAAATGCAGAAGATTTAATACAAAATGTATTTAAACGTCAATATAAGACATACAAATGTAAATACAGAATTGCTCATACATAATTATTTATGCTTATAAATGTGGTTTCCTTTGCAAAAAACACACATATATATAGATACCTTAATATTAAAAAATGACTTTTATTTCTTTAGATTTTTTTTAAAAAGTGAGGATTATTTTATAAGATAATTTTTCCTTGTCGAATGCATCTCAGTTATCCTAAATTTAAAAAAAGTTCGCATCTCCTCTAATGCAAACATAGTTTCATAATTAATACTTCACAAAAATTATCAAATGATCATTGAAGTCAAGCTACAGTATCAATAAATGTTACACTTAAATTTAAAAGCTAATATTTTAAATTTTCCATTATTCGAGGTGTGGCTACGAAATAACGAGACTGACACTACTACGAAAGTACACATGCGTCAAACTCCAGCAACCGGCAACAGTTTATCGTAAAGCCTTCTCATTCTAATGCAGTGCCTCTTTCATCTGTAAACAAAGCCGTATAGCCGTAGCCTTCGTTCATATTGGAGTTAATTTTTGTTTCGCTGGAAAAATGATAAGCGGGCAACGAATTGTGAAATTTCACATGAATCTTGGAAAAGACCACTACTGAAACTTGTTAATTGTGACAATTAATGCTTATCGAGTGCACGTGTTTTTGAGTAGTTTTCAAGATGGCCGAGAAGACGTTGAAAATGATCCCCGCCCGCGTCGCCCTTCCACGTCAAAAACGAATGACAATATCGAAAAAAATCGGTAATCTGTTTCTATATGTCCATCGGTTAAGTATTCGTGCGATTGCTGAGACTAGGAATCGACAAAGAATCCGTACGGCAAATTTTTCCACCATGACATTACGCCAGCTCATTCCATAATGTCTGTCAGAAGTTTCGAACTAAGTACAACATCCCAGTGTTAGATAATCCGCCTTATTCACCGGATCTTGCGATTTTTATCTGTTTCCTATGGTAATATCTGCATTAAAAGGAACAAGATTCGAATCCATTGAATCCGTGAAAGAGAAAATGGCTCACGTCCTTTAGAAGCTGACAGAAGACTTCCAGCACTGTTTCGAACAATGGAAAATTCGCATGGAGCGTTGTTGGGACAGAGGAGAGGCGTATATTGAAGGGGATAATAAGTAAATATGTATGACTTCAAAATAAAATGTTTTACAGTGTTAGTCTCATTATTTAATATCTACACCTCGTAAGTACAAGAATGTTAGAGAAGGAAAGCACACTTTATTATCTACTGAAGAATATGGAAGATGGTTCTGTCCCGAATCCTTTTTAACATTCAGTTAATCCTAGTTTATGCTCAAATAATAAAGTCTTAGATTGCCATATAACTCATTCCGATTCAAGCACTTCTCGATTATAGCAGATTCGACCCCTATTATTCGGATCATGGGTCACATCCCTACCTATCTAATAGCCCAATCTATTATTTGCATAAGCAGTTTTTAGGTGTCTCAGAAATCTTAATACTCCTTCGTGTATGCGATTTTTTTTTTTTTTTTTTTTCCAAACCAATATAACTTACCAATGAAACAAACTAAAAATTTTACAATTTCATAATGTAATATTCATACATATTTACTTTGATTTTCATTAATTTTATTAAATTCTTAAATAGTTGTAAACAAATATAAATTGGACACTTTTCAAGGCTACGAAAGTCCATATTTTATTACGCGCAGGATTCTGAAATACGACGTTAATCATAATCTGTAAAAGTAATATTATTCAGTAGAAATATGTTTCTTCATGAAGTTGTACATACTTTTTGGTAAAAAAGTCAGAAGAAAAGTTTTAATAAAGAATTAATTATTAAGAAAACTATGACAGTTTAAGAAAAAAACTGATTAAATTTCACGTAAATTTTTTTTATGCTAATAAATTGTCTAAAATTGTGATGTGTGTGTATAAGTTATAAAGAAACTAATATATATATATTGAACACTTTTATCGGAAATTTCAGATTAATATGATTAATAGTTTCTGATAAATCCTACGCGCAATCTAAAATGTTTTGTTTTGTGAAAAATGAAAATAAAGGTTTAAAAAAAAAAACACTAGGGTTAAACAAGGCTTTTATAGTTTTTTTTAGGCAACTCTGCAATTTTTGGTAATATAGTTAAGAGGTTGGCATCAAAACGTTTAGAATATATAAGATTTGAGCATACATTTTTTTTCATTAAATCGAAAAGTTTAAGGGTTCTGAGACCCCATAAGTATTTAAAAGCTTGAGAAGTAATTAAATTATTTTAATTACAAATTTATTATGCTTTACATCCAACATTCGATATAACTAGCAAAATTTACAGTACACATTTAGATGTCCTTGGCAAAGAAAATCAAATCAGAAGGTTACCTCATTTGAGTTTTTCGATCTCAGGACAACATTCTCTGCACTTTCCTCCTTTAGGTGTACTGATATTTACTAGTTTTCTGCTTGCTGCTACATCCAATTGTCTTTTTTATTTGTTATTGGGATATTTTTTTCATTCAAATATTTATGTGAAGTTAAGACAGCTGTTTTTCAAATTCATTTAAAAAAAAAGGTATATTTTGCATAGCTTAGTTTGAATGTAAAGGAGATTTTCATGTATAAAAATCAGTAAAATCATTTATTACAGTTAGGTTAATTTTTGTTGTTGAATAAACGTAGAAATCGCCTCCTAACTCCCGTTTCCATGTATATATGGCAGCTGATTTATCACTAGTACCTACTACTTCAACTTTAGTTTCATTATGTATCATACGGAATTATGCTAATTAATTTATCCAATTTCAAAATTCCATATTTTCATAAATAAACGACACAAAATGATAAGTAATACATGAATGCAAAGGTAAACAGTGGAAATGTTTTTTACAAGTGTTCGACATAACTTTCTTTAGTTACACGTATAATGTCAATTCTATATGTAAGCTCCTGTCAAACACATTGTGAATTGTCAGTGGTAATGACTGTACAGCAACAGAAATCCGTTGTTTAAGTTCACATAAATTGGTGAAATGTTGGCGCGTACAATATCTTTTAAAAATCCCCAGAGGAAGAAATCGCAAGCGGGCCATATCAGGTAACCTAGGTGGTCATTTGTACAATATCAAGGTATCTAGTCCACTGTGACCAAACCAATTGCGAGGTAGCTCTATACAAGCTTCTAAAACAGCTTTCGTGAAATAGTTTCCCGAAGAACACAAGAGGAACATCTGTTTTTACTAATATAAAACTACCCCATCTATATAAGACTTCCACATTTTTTCTGTATATTTATGTATTACTTATCGTTCTATGTCGTTTGTTTTTGAAAATAGGGAATTTTGAAATCGGGGGAATCATTTTGAATAACCCTATATTTAGTTTTTGTTCTTTCTTATCTAAAATTTGGTCTCCAGGTGAATATTTGAAACGAAGGTAATCAATTTATTCGTTTTCAGCCCGCATGGAAGAAATCCTATTGAGAACCGAATAACTAGGAAAATATTCATCTATCAAGAGGCATCTATATCAAGCTTTATTTGAAATGTAAAGATAATCTATAAATACTAAATTTATTTTGTATGTATTTCTATGCATATTAGCGATATATGCTGATTAGATCCAGTCAGTTAAAATGTCGTTATCTTATTTTGTTAAAAAAAAACTATTCTACAAGCCTGACAAAGTTATGAATTAAAGACACTTATCTATGCGAGGAATACATAGAAAAGGTGTCAAGATTAAAACCCATGGGGAACTATCAAAATTATAGAAAAGGGTCAATATTAGACCCACATTCGGGGTGTGAAAGTTAATCAAGTATATGAAAACCTCATAGATTTAATTATAACCAGATATAATCATAGAGTATCGACTACTCATAACTTTTCTAATCCATTGTTCCTTATGGCTAATGGTTTTCAAGGTATTATAGGGGCAATAAGAAAAACCTTCAATAACACAAGGACATAAGGAAGTGCTTTTAATATTAAATAGAATTATAAGGAAGTTCTATAGTAGATCAACATATATGTCGGGTAATTGTTAGTGACTCTCATTTTTTTTTTAAATGTTCACTATATTTCGGAACTGTTTAGTAGGATTTCCAAAGTCCCATGGTCAAGGAACGGCTCTTGGGGCGTGTACTTCAGAAAGAAACGTGAAGTGGGAATTCTCGAGTCATTTTCACGGGACTTAGCCATTTTGGCTAAACGATCTGCAGTTTCTCTGTGTATGTTTAGAAGTGCTTTAATATTATTAACGTTCTGCATTCAAGCGCGCCACCTAGAGGTCACTTAATGAGTGATTACAACTGGAGATCAAATTCCCAGCAGTCCATGCGAAGGAATTAATTAGTAAACATTGTGTCCCCCCCCCGAGACTTAAGTAACTCAGTATTATTATGTTAACCTTTAATTGTTTGTCCTGAAATATAATGTATAAATAAACGGAATTAAATCTAAGAAGGTATTCGTTCTCTCTCTCTCTCTCTCTCTCTCTCTCTCTCTCTCTCTCTATATATATATATATATATATATATATATATATATATATATATATATATATATATATATTTGGATAGTTTTCACTTATTGAATCTTTGTTAACCCTAATCGAGAGTACCACATGACGCCCATCGTTATACAAGATTATTATTTTGAGATATGATTCTTTTAATTTTTTTTAAGTACAGTATTTCCTCTATAATTCTACATATCATCGTTCCAATTTACTAGTAATCCAGTGATTTACGCAGACAGATAAGTCACTGCTCGTCAAGAAAAAATAATTTGTCTCTTCTATTTCAATGGAACAATGTCGGAGAGCAATACAAAACAGTACGTTTTTTTTATTAATTTTAGTTATTTTGTGTGTTTAACACTTTATTTGTGTATACTGTATTGAATTTTATTCAGTTATACATAGCCTTTGCTGTTTAACCCTTTGAGGGGCACGATGTTGTTATTATTATAAATTTTTAAAAAGTTATACAGGCAAGGGAGGTATATTGATCATGCAGATAAAAAATCCAATTAAAAAAATTAGTTGTCCCCGGTTTGGAGTGGGAGGTTTTTGCACAGTGCAAAACGAACGGGCAGAGTTTTCAAGCTGCAAACACGGAAAAATACGTTTGCACTGTGCAAATGGTGCCCATGAAAGGGTTAAACGTATTATTGTTAGTGATTTTCCAGTAGTTCGGCATTTACGGTATTTCGGTGGTGCTCTGGTTCGATATCTACGGGAATTACCGAGAGAATATTATAACAGTATTTGTTCATCGTACTAGTATATTGCTCTGAAGTTTAATGAGAACATACTACGCGTATAAAAGTTAATATTCTTAATTTGTTACCCACCAATCTGACCAAAAACGCCAATTTCTTTCTGAAAAATTGCGTATAATTATTAAATTTAAAGATGAGAACATGTTGTAGATGATATACACCGAACAATTCCAACATTAACTCCAATCTTGGATCCATAAAGATACACTCAGAGGGTCCTTCATTTCTTCTTCTCATTTTCATCCAGTTTCCAACATCTCTCGGTTGTGGCTTAAAATTTCGTCATAATAGCCTACCAGATTCCATCAGTCATCTTTTTATAGATGTGTCGTGGAGTTAATAAAAATGATACAGTTTGAAGTTTACGTTCAAATAGGACATATAAATATATATTTTTGTATTGACGATGCTCTTGTTCGTTAAGACTCCTACTTCACTACTCACATAGTTGTGGTACATATTATGTCACATGACGTCATGGTCTATCTTCCCTTCCTGCAATTTATTCATCATGAGTTTTTTTAGAAATCGTTTTGTCCACCAATTCCTTACTAATTTTTTTTTTTTTAACTAAAGTGATTTTATGAATTTTTAATCAGATTTTATTTTAAAACTTCCCCCGGATGAAGAAGGGGTACTCCAGCTAGTTTTATATAATGTTTGTTTAGCATACGATGACAAGATTTAGATATACTCGGTAACCTTTTGTTTTTGATATGCATCATTGTAGATATGTTCATATTCTGATTTCCAGAAATTTTTTATTAGTGTCTGATTTATTTACTTGAATCGAATGATTTTTATTACTCAAAGTTGTTAATTATTATTTCTTATAATATAATATTAAAAATCGTATAAGGACACTAGAATTAGTTTATTGAAATATAAATTTGCATTTAATAAGAAATTTGCTTATTTATTTTTAAGATCAGTAAACAATTTAAGCATAAAGGGCTAAGTATTATAGAGAGTATTAACTAGTTTTGGGAAATTATACTCAATTCCTTAGTTTAATCTTACTGATAAAGTAATTTGAGCGAAAAAAATAAATTTATTACCATAAAGTTATACATAAAAGCCTTTTTTTTATACTTATGATAGATAAGGAAATAGTATGTGAAATTGTATTTCGTATTCAGAATCTTACAAGCATATTTGCTGAAAAACATTTAGTTTTTATCAGGTATAAACTTATTTTTAATAAGGCATTCTAAGATAAGACATAAGTTCAGATACACCTCTCTCTCTCTTTCTCTCTCTCTCTCTCTCTCACACACACATACACACACAGTTTTATTTATTCAAGAATATAAAATATGTTATTCTTTATTGATTTGACAACAAATTGCTACACAAAGTAGAATATTTCACTTTCCTTCATTTCTCCATAATTTTTTCATTAACTAATTTTTTTTTAACTTCATTTAATTTTCATACTTCATTTTCTTTATTTTATTAATTTTCATTTCTTTGCTTCAACAAATTGCTACACAAAGTAGAATATTTTACTTTCCTTCATTTCTCCTAAATTTTTTTCATAATTAATTTTATTTACTTTATCAATTTCGTGTGAAAAAGATTTAAAAAATATACATAATACTTTAAAATTGACAATAAAAGGTTCAAGGAATGCAAGGTTCCAACTTTAGTTTAATAAAAAAGAATAAACATTTAAAGTATATTCATATAAAAGTTTTAAAAAAAAGGTTATAGAAGGTTTCCTTAATTCAAAATAGGCTATATATTAAACCAATTTTAGAGCTAGAACTATTTTTAAGTATATGTTAAAAGCAGCATTTTGTATTTCTAAAAAATTATAGTTAAAATTAAAATATCTTCCATAATAAAAGAAATCTAACTAAACAGTAACTAAAAATAATAATGCATCATTATTAATAAAAATTATTTGTAATATTGGTCAAAAATTAATTACTAGGTATTTAGATGTTTACTTGTATGAAAGACATTTTTTGTTCAAAATTCGCGATTATTATTATTATTATTTAACGTTAAAATAATTTATTTCAGACTATAAAAAACTTATGTCTGTTTTTATATGTGCTATAAATAAAATATAACATTAGATGATATCACTTTCAAGGTAAAATAATGTTTACTTTAAAATTTAATTATTAAATGTAGAGAATGTCAAGAATTTCTAATATCGTTTATAAAATCTTGCACTAGGATGCCTTAGAATTATTGAGGAAAACGAAGAAATCCTTACAATATGTAAAACTTGTAGATGCATGAGTATTTACAAATTTTAATGCAGAGAATACTTTATAAAACATAGTGATTGAAAGCCTTGTAAATGTTTTCAATATGAGTGCATAATTCACTATTTAGGTAAATTTAATAATGATTCAAGATGAATTTTTCATTTATACAGAGTAAAAAAAAAAAAAAAAAAAAAATAAAAACAAAAACAAACATAAAAAAAAAAAAAAAAAATCCCCCAAAATCCTATTATGAAATTTTTTGCTCTGTTATGACAAAAAATGTTTAACTTTTAAAAATTAAACTTTTTTTTTTACCGCGTTATTTCGAATGCAACGCAACTCCGAATTTAATGCGCGGCCAAATTTTTTTAGAAACATAAGGAAAGAAATGATGAATTTATTGTGATATATTCATTTTACATAAAAGGAATTCAAAGAATATATGATTTTGTCAAATATTTTTAAAAAATCATATCGCAATTTGTTTGGTTTTATTTACGTCTCGCTAGAAGCAACACGAGGGATTTTGGCGACGAATCTCGTAATTTTGAACCTCGATCAAGTGTCGGGGGGACGACACTTAAGCTGACACCTCCCACTCCTAACTTCCACACCATGCAAATGGGAGGACTATGAGCCTCGACAATTTTATCGTGCATCAGCCCCAACAACATGGTGGGCTTTTAGTGGCATCTAGGCTCGAACTCACGACCCTGCCCACTGGGCTACCGCGGCCACTTTTTACACAGGTTACATTCATAGCAATAAAATTAAGAAATGTAAAACAAATTAGGTAATATTAGGAAAGTAACAAGACTAATTGTTATATTCCATTTCCTCGGCTACGAATTTAGCGCGAGTCGATATTTTAATGGGAATCAAAAAGTATCGTGTTATATTCGGGAGCTAATACAATATTTTTTTTTTACAAAGATATAAAATGCCTTTGAATTCTGAGAGTGGTATAAATTATCTTTATTTGGAACTGTTTAAAAAGTAAAAATATACAGAAATAAATTAAACTATTTTTTTTCTCCTTCTCACACTTTGTTCTATTGCAGAAATATACATAATGGTTTAAAACAAAAACATTTCGAGAATTGTTATCTATGAGAACACTAAAACGTATTATGTACCGATCAATTTGTTCAAGAAGCTTTTTTTTATGTTTTAAAAACCTCTTCGCAAACATTCAACTGCATTGTACCACCAGCTTTAGTTTTGGATTATATATGTTCTCGTGCAAGCGTTTGAACTATCACCTTATTTCAAATGAAAGAGATAGTATCTTACGAAATTTTGCTGAATGGCTTTATTCTGGTGAAATAAGCATGAACTTAAAAATGAAAGAGATAAAAAAACATATATCATTCGAGAAATAGCTGTCAGTACTTGAATCGAAAGAAGTCAGGGATTGATCGCTAGTTTACATATATCAACTTGAAATATATTAAGCTTCTTATTTTGATCTTTTTGATATGTACACGGTCTTGTAGAACGCCCACCGTATTAAAGTAGACAAGTTGACATGGAAGTATCTTCCCATAAAGTTCACTGATTTATGTTGTATCTTACGTTACTTACTGTTCTGTTTATCGGAACACGTGCAATGAATATTTAGAATAACCATCCATTTCCAGTTCTTTCTGGTTCACAAAAACTGCCTGAATTTCACCGAAAGGTATATTTTTTACATTTTTTAACGTCAGTAGCAAATGAAAGTTTGTTTTTCTATATGTAGTTAGTGTAATGATATTGAATTGAGTAGTGTAATGATATTGTAGTTAGTGTAATGATATTGATAATATTTTTATTACTTCTCAACTCTCCTAGCCAAAACTATTGCAATAGTCGCATTTGGCAACAGTGGTAAAAAATTTCAGTTTGTTCTTGAATGCATGTTTCATGTTGCGGTTGTGTTAAATGATGTTTTATTGCTCAGATCATCATCAGAAATATCAATAAAAATAGATCTTATTACTTATTATTATGCTTTTTTTGATTATAAATTTTTTTATTAAAATAATTTGAAACGATTAGCGTCTTTTTTTCTTCTTTACGAGAAAATAACTAACAATACGTTAGATCAAAGCACTAAAAAAAGAATAACTATATGTATGTGTGTGTGTACCTAGAAAGATAATGTATAATAACATAATTTTATTATAAAAATTTGAATGAAAAAGTTAATTAAAGGAATGAAACTTTGAAATTTATGAATGAAATTTTATTTTCTAAAATTTAAAAAAAAATGAAAATTATTGAGAAAGGGAATTGAATGAAAATTTATTGGAGTGCATGAAAATGTTTATAGTCTTTAACTGTTAATCTCATTAAATAATCTTAAACTGGTATTTTTCTTCGGAAGTGTTTTATTGATATTCTACTTTCTGTTACTGCTGCATTTCTTGCTTCGTTTTGAAATCCAGTTCATAAAACTACTGAGGCTTTTTGGAATTTACACGGCTTCTAAGTTATCTGTAAAATAAATACAGAATCAGTAATATTTCAAATACCTTCTGAAGTCCGGATTGCTCAGAAAACTAAAGTTAGAATAATTTATGTAAAATGTTTAAAATTTTGCATTTTTTAATTTTGTTGTTAAGAAATAGAGGGAGCTTTTCCGATTTCTATAATGTATTGTCTATGTGAATTTGATAAACAGAACTTTCGAAAATTTAATTTTCTGATCATAAGCAAACGAGCCATGTCATTGAGAAAAATATCTGCAATTGCGTTTTTCATAAAATGTGTGTTTAAGGATTTTGGTACACATTCCAGAAAATTTATCCAATCTGTTCTGTACGGTCTGGTTTAACGCAATTCTACGCTTGCGGCGTGCCAAGCGATTCTCGTTCCATCCCTCCGTGCCGGTGTCGGATCGAATTTAACTTTTGACTACAGAGGAGAGCGTATGTAATATAATCATGAACTATAGTTCACCAATTTGTATGCACATCGGTGTCTGAAGTAATAAACTTTGTTTAACAAAAATTATATATGGTACATTCCTTTTTTCGTAATTTATATCTGAGCTATCCTCCGCAAAACTATCCATAGAGATGATATTTACCACACATTATGAAATGCGAATATTTCCTATGCAGTGATCGGAACTCTTTCTTATGAATACAAATTTTAGTTTTGGCACAATATTTGTACAAAAGTAATGGGAAATTTGAATAATAAATTTAAAATTAAATTTTTTTTCATTAAATTTAATTTTTGAAATTATAATTATGTTCAATATATAGAATGTTAAGTTCATATTTACTACGCAAGTTATAAGTGCAGTAAATTTTATACCAGATGTATATAAACGTAAGGACGGGATTTACAAATGTAAATGCAGTTTTGAGAATTAATTGCTTAAATATAATTATTGATGCGCAATAAATATGATTTCTTTTGCATAAACAGATACGACGGGGGTTCCAAAAGTACTTGTATATGAACATAGGGGACGTCACTTAAGTAAGTTGTTGTAACCATTGGGTGCTGCCATCTGTTAAATGGAACTGAAACAAACTTGATATTGATTCATAAGTTAGTTTTGATTTAGTAGTCATTTGCTGACAAATCGTAATTTTATTGCTGCCGCACAAAGATACACAAATATGTAGATATCTCAATGTAAAAATACGATTTCTATGGTTTCAATTTTATTTTTTTTAAAAAAAAATGAAGATTATTTAAATGTGGCATAAAATAAGCTCACTTTTCTTTATCGAAGATGTCTTAGTTATCTTAATTAAAAAAAGGAATTTTCTTCTGGTAATTGAAAATGTTCTTTGTTTCATTGCACTTCGTGAAAGATTTCTACTCCTGTAGCTAGTTTCGTGAAAAAAAAATCTTTGTATTTTGACCCGTTTTTCATCAAAAAAAAAAAAAAAAAATTTTTTTTTAGTATAAATCATCTATGACAAAATATTTAAAGAAAAGCACTTATGAGGCATTTACTTTTCTTTCTAATGACAGATGCAATTATTTTAATGGATTATTCCTTTTTAACGTAAGTATTTATCATTTGCCCAGTAAGTAGCACGTTAATTCTAAAAAGAACTAGAAAACTGGTTTGAGGTTCTATTTCTTCTTCATATGTTAAGAAATATACCTTTGAAAATAACAAAAAAAAGCACGTGAACAAGTAGCCGAAGAATGATTCGAAGGGCCAGAAGAGGCTGGAAGAGAAATGGATTCGAAATGGGCAAAGTTTTCATTTCAGAATATTTGTCACTTCGTGTAACTTCGAGGTCACCGAATGCTGGTAATGACAATTAATTTCAAAGGTGGCGGAAGTGATTTAAGGTCCCCGTCAACACCGTTGAAATCTTCGGGAAGTGGCTGAAGTGAAATGAGAAACTTTGGAAGGAAACATACTCGAGTTCTTGTGACCTATTAAGAAGAAGATGGGAAATACTTCCAAAGAGAAGTTTCCACTTTATTCTGTTAAAAATAAATGTAGGCTCGTATTTTCATTCATCACAACCACATTTATTTTTGCAGCACTTTGAGTTTGTGTTACGCTGTGGTAATTAATCATTTAGCTGAAATAATGGAGGTGTCATTTGCAACAATTGCAAGTTATAAAGTACTGTTAAAAATAAAATAAGTAGAACCATTTAAAATCATCGGATTTTTTTTAAAAAAATTCTTCCTGTTTAATAAACTTAAATTGAGAAAAAAAAATATTGACAAGTAATTATAAAATATAAAATTTCCGGAGCCAACAAATACACAGAGAATTAAAAAATAAATAAATTGTGGGGTTATTCGCCATACTTTCTTCACTAATTTCGGGAAATCTTTGGTAATAGGAATCGCTTAAAATTACAGTTTCTTTCCGATCCAAATGAAACGTGCTTAGGAAAATTAGATGAAGATTAAAGTGAATTGAATTGGAGGTAGTAATATATAAACGAAATAGAAAGGAAAGGAAAGAAAAGGAAGATCGAGCGGATGTATTATTGTAGATTTGTTTGAATAATCGTAATTAATCGTTTGGACTGAAGCGACTCCTAGTTAAAGAACTAAAATTCGATTAGTATGTGTTATTAATGAGAAGCATCTGAATCAGAACGGTAATTGGTAAGCTTATTATCAGAGTATAAATTAAGATTGTCTGAGTTAGAGGGATTCGTGAGACAGAGCATATTTATATATTCTTTGGTAGTTAATAAAGTGTTTGATTTTGCTCTTACGTATCTCCAATAGAAATTGACTTTTTGACTATTTGATTAGATTTTAAGATGGTCGTAGAGTTAATTATTGAAGAAAATACGTTCCAATTTCTTAAAAATTTTTTTCGTTCTCGTAAAAATACCCAACATAAAATTTGTATTAAAATTCATTCAACATTTAGGGAAACATAAGTGAAAGTATAACACCTCTGTAACAAATCCTATCAATGTTTTTAAATCTCAAAATTATTTCCATACCAAACAAAAATATAGCAAAATATATGAATAAAAAGGAAAAAAAGTTTTCAAGACAGATTATTAGACTGGATCAAATAAAAATAATTAAATCTTATTTCACAATCGGTAGCCGCACTCGTTTCTATTTTTTCATCCTTGAACTTCTTAAACATCTATCCTGAGAAATTATTTACTAAAGAATTTATTTTTTTGCATAAGTAAGACTGATTATCTTATTAAAAATGCGATCTTACGAAGTGATCGATCATGTTTTTTATCTCCCGTTTCATCTAATAGCTCGTGCTGTTCTAATCACCAACTTACAGTTATATTTTAAAACTCTCTCATATCTTAGAGAGGCCAAGCTACGAATTTTATAATGAACTTTTCTACAAGTTATTTATATTTCTATATGTTTTTGTACATATTTCTATTTGAATTTCTATATGTATATAAAAAGATATAATATAAAATAATTCGAGATAAAAACCAACGTTTTTAAAAACAACGTTTTTATATGGGGGCAAAGTTTATTAAAAAAATTATTGAAATATTAATTAAAACTGGTCGCAAATATCTAAATATTGCATTGTTAGGCAAGTAAGAACGGTTCTCAAAATTTCAGAGCACTAGCTTAATGGGAAGTTGGTTAAATTAACGATAGAAAATTCGATGACACACTGATACACACACAGACAGACGCACACCAAGTGAAATACATAAAAACGTTAAAACTAACTAAAATTAATTAATTCATCCGGTAAATTAAATGGTTGGAATGCAGTTTAACCCAACCACCTTTGGCGACAAGAATTATTTGGCAGTATTTTGCCAAATGTGGCTACCCTGTTTCGTTTTACCGACTTAACGTTCAGCCAAAAAAAAATCGCCAAGTTTGGTGCCAATTTTTGAAATCCCGCCAAGTGGTTGGGCTAAACTGCATTATTAAAGAAAATATTAGTTAAAACTTGTCACAATTGTATAAATATTGCATTGTTAGGCGAGTAAGAACGATTCCCAATGTTTCAGAGCTCTAGCTTGATGGGAAGTTGATTAAATTAACGATCGAAAATTTGATGACACACACACTCACCAAATGAAATACATAAAAACGTTTTTAAAAATAATCACACATTAGAAAGGGGAGTATAGAAATGTTTCATTTGTTTAAATTAATCGCGAACCATTTTCTATCAGTTTTTCAACAAGCATAAAAGGAGTTCACAGTTCAGATTGGGACGGCATCCATCTTTTATTTCTGTTCTCAAATGCCCAAGTTCTATTGTATACTCACATTTTATGTTATGGCCTTGCCGGTCCGGGATTGGTTCATCCTTCCCCAAGGATCGATTGATGTTTGTTGTAAAATTAATTTCAACGAGCGGCTCGCGAAATGCTCGTGAACCATTCGGTTCGCAAGTATATACATATCTTCACATGATATTTCATTTTCCGACATTCTTGGAAGACTTTGAGTGTTTGATCAAGGATTTTGATGCTTTAAAGTGAAGCCCTTTTTCAATGACCTGCACGATAATCTTGAGTGGAATCCGGATACAAGTCTACAGTCCTTCAACTATTAGCCTACTCTTTAGTTATCAGGCATCCACAAATCGAGATCTTAGGAATTATGTGCATATTCACACGTAGATAATAATAAGTAATCAAGAATTTTACTGCATGCTTGGACATGTAATATGCTATTTGCGTTTTTATCACAGATTCTCAAAAAACAACAAAAGAATACTAATGAAAATATGAAAGGTCTAGATAGTGTGAAGTTAAATCCATTGAATGTAGCACCACACTTTTTGGCTTAAGTTTGGTTTCGAATTCAATGATATCTCGTATATTGCCCTTCAACTAACGTCTTGGGGGCTATCTTATGACATTATATGATTTGAAAATCTCTTCCAGTAAAAGAAATATGAATCAAGTAAATTACATTAGAAATACTGAAATGATTGAATAAGATCGAAATGATAAAATTTATAAACTACAGGTAGTTTAATAATAGTAAGGGGAGCTGTAGTAAAGAAAAAGAGATTGAAGGGTTAGAACGTCGTTGCTAGACGTATGTTTACGCTGGTATTAAGACAGTTTATTTTTTTCATTCGACATTAATGTGGACTAATCACCTGTGAACGGACATGTAGTAGGATCCAGATTACAAATTTATGTACTGACTCAGATCCGGTTAGATTTTAACAGATAATTAATAATTTATTTTATTATCTTCAAGTTCGAATGCGTTTTAGAATCTTTTCCACATGCAAAATAATACAGATATTGAGTTTTGAGTATTCGAAGATTCGACAAAAACCAATTTGTTTTTGTTTATTGTTTTACTATTTAATTGTGTTGACTAAACGTTATTTACTAGGATGGTACAGTGAAATGAAAGAAGTGAAATCCGGGAATTATAGAATTGAGATATTTTTTTTTAAAATTGTTATTGTGCGTTATTTTTTTCTATAACTGGGAGATTTCAACGTTCGGAAGCTGTTGTTGGGAGACAACGGGACTGGCTTCCTAAAATAGAATGATCCCATTCAAAACGGGAGGTATGGTCACATTACGTAAATATCAAACCTTTTTTTAAATGAAACTCACTCTCTGTTATATTTAATTTTTTTGATGAATGAACAAAATGTACCTACTTTTGAAAACAATATCGTTTGAATTCCATTTTTAACGTCGGGAAATACCAAGTTGTAACTGGATATCTTTACACATATGCATAGTAAACTCATCTGTTTAATTTATCCAACTCTATTTGTATTTTTAAAAGTTTTTTTTAATGTGTACAGAATAATTTAAAAAACATGTTAACTATGTTTCATTACATCATTTCTTTTCTTTACTTCTAATAATTGAGACAGCTTAGGTAAGCGATATGACACGCGCTGTTAAATTAACTCGTATTATTTTGTTTATTGATATGAAATAATCGATTATTAAATAACTGGCATAGTGATTGACACAAACTATGAGTTTTCAATGGCATTATAATAGTGATGGTCAAATAGGGATCCTCAATACCTTTAACTGTTATGAGAGTTGAATTTCGTGACTAGTTTTGGCAGCAGACAGCAATTTAGTTTTCAAAAATCATTGATGTCAGAATTTATGAGTTTGAACCCGTCCAGGCACATATCTGTCTAAATCAGAATCTTATTTTTCAGTGATTCATCAAACGAGAAACATATTAAATTAAAGAAAAATTAAAACAGATAGAGATTTTAGGAAGTCAGGGGCAAGAGATCAGCAGCTAATATACAAACTCGACGTGTGTGTGAATTTTATCATAAGTTCAGAGTGTACGTGTCTAAGTGTACCTCTTTTTGATCCCTTCAAATGTATTTTTCATTAAAATACTTAGAATAAATTATTTTACCATACCTAACGAAAATAATCGATGCTGACCAAAATCTCAGAAAATCTCTTACTTTTTAATTTCATGGTTGTAAAACTATTTTTTCCCCAAAATGCAGTTCATTAAACCCATTAATGCATATATTCATCGATAAAATTAAGTAATGCTATTTTTTTTTTTTTTTTTTTGTTTGACATTTATAGAAAATTACACATTTACTTGATTTAAGAATAGTATTATGAAAAGTTTAATCAATTTTTTGAATTATTAACATGCAACCGGAAGTCAATAATAAGATAATATTCTTAATGATATTAAAATTATATTGCTACTATTTCTATTCGTTCTCTTAATAAGTATTTTCAAGTAAAAATATCTAACAGTCAAGCAGCTATAATAGGAACTTATAATTTTATACTGTTATATCCCTCAATATCTTATTAATTAATATCTTGTCTTAATAGTAGCGTGTAATTGTTTTTAAAACTTTGATTAATACTATACAATATGCCTTTTATCAAAAGAACAATAATACGCATCTATTACAATTAAATAGAAATATTTTGAGAATTACAAAACGATCGGGAATAAGTACGGGGAAAATGAAGTAAATTAAAACATACTCGAAGAAAATATATTTATACTGAGTATACCTAGTATGAATCACATTTACGGAAGAGTAATGTAGCACCGTATGCCATTTGTCAATGGTAAAAGAGTTGTCAAGTTTTGTTGACTTTGCATAAAATATTTGTGAAGTCCCTCCTCCCATTTTCCTTTCAAACAATCACAGCTGTTAAATTTCAGTAAACGAAGTAATTTTTTTCAAAATA
Source organism: Nephila pilipes (assembly GCA_019974015.1). NCBI lineage: Eukaryota > Metazoa > Arthropoda > Arachnida > Araneae > Nephilidae > Nephila > Nephila pilipes. The sequence continues at coordinate 254,964 of BMAW01027925.1, forward strand.
CGTAGATGAAACAAATGCTGTTATGGAAAATTGCAAATCGTTTTTTAAAATTAAAGAACAATATCTTCGCGTAATATCCGGAGATCCTGGTTGAAGCTGTCTTTGCTTAATGTCGAAGAACACAATCGAAACTTGAAACATATTTCCAGATAGAAAATTGTTCCAATTTTCTTGAAAGTCTGTGATGTTGTAACACGTACATGAATTTATGATACCTTAAATTTAAATTTGGGGAAATTTCGAAAATTCTCTATTTTTCACTCGAATACGTAAATTTCAAAACCTGTTAAGCATTACAGTATTGGAGACACGACCATCATATTTGACTCTACAGTCTAGGGTGGGCTAATTCCTTCTTTTGAAGATTCCTCCAAGATAGCCTGCCTTTTGCTTTAGTCCCTACTAGTTCCTCTTCCCAATCACCTAATTTTCCGATTCAATAGAATCAAGCCTGTGTAGTTTTGGTCTTCCTCTTTTCTGACAAGTAAACGTCACTGCAACAAAAATCTTCTTTACTGGAAGATTTTTTCATCCTGGAACAAATTTTATACAGAAAAAAGAGAATTATTCAGACAGAAATGAGTAATATTATAAAATAGCACTTTAAAAGATAGCGAATGTAGAAATAAAATTAATATTCGAGCCTTTTGTTATCCAAAAAGTATTCCAATTTTGGGTTCTATCCTTTTGCATTGCGAAAGCACGCGCGAGTACGTGAATATGACTCTACTGTTTATATTTCTGGTAAGCACTTGCAGCGTCATCTGTCGTGACGATTGTATATGAAGACATATGCATTAAATTTTGTTTACAATTGGTAGATTTTCTGATGTAAAAATAGTAGACCGATGCATATTGTATATCCATTAAAAAAATTTAGTGTAGCATTTACTAACAATTTATAGATTGATATATAAAATTCCATAACTAACACATCGATCAATAACTCCCGAGACTAACCCAGAGATGGCGCTTGTAGTAAACCAGTAACCAGGTCTTTCTAGAGTACTAACCTTTGCTTGAAACGTGTCAAAATTTTAAGTCGATCGGACCAGGAAAAAGGTTTTTTGAAGTGAAGTGAAAAAGGTTTTTTCCAAGTGGGTGCCGCGATTGCTTTCGATGGAACAAAAACAGCAACGAGTCGAAAAAAAATGATTTGGAAAAGCGTTGGAACGATTGTATCACCCTAAAAGGTGATTAACAAAAGGTGTTATGTTGATGAATAAAAAAAAATTTTGCAAAAAAAATGTTGTTTTCAATTTTAGACTCGGGAGTTATTGATCGATGTGTTATTCAAAAGAAGATTGATAAAGAAATTCTATAACCATTCAAATGAAGATTGATATATAAAATTCTATAACCATTCAAATGAAGATTGATATATAAAATTCTATAACCATTCACAAAACAAGATTGTTGTATAAAATTTCGCTTACATTTTATAGATTCATGTATAAAATTCTATTTCCATTACTTAAAATTGACATATGGAAATCATGAATTTTTTTTATTGAATAAATGGATTTTTTAACAGTCGATTATCACAAAATTTATAGTTAACTGGAATCACAGTCTTAAAGGTAACGAACATTAAAATTTTGTTTTGAGACATGAAGATAAATTCATCTAGAAATTAAAAAAGTAAATTTCAGAAAAAACAGAATCATGGCATTGACCTGATTTTATTAAAAATTATCCTGGGATGACTCAAATATTGTTTTGTATGATTCTCTTACATCGACTTGTAAAGACGTGTCAAGTCTGGATGAGATTAAGGAGTTCATAAGTAAACTCCACTCTCTCGACCGTACATGCAACTCTACATGTTAACTAACTATATACTTAACTATAGTTATTATTGAGGATTATATATCATAACAGGTTTATTGTTACTGGTTGTTGGGAAAACTGTGACCTAATACATAGGACAAAATAGGCTACAGAAAACAATACATTTCATAACAACAAATTGAAAAAAAAAGTGCCTTTCTCCCTTTCGGTTTCAAGTATTTCATTACATGTGAGACAATAATATATTTTATTGTAAAATCCATTACAGCGTACAAAGAGTGTGAAAGTTCGTTTCGCCATTTTTTCGTGATATATTTTCATGCGAGATATCATTAGGTTCACACGAATCGTTCGAAATTGAACCAGACGTGGATTCTCCTTTACTATTGCATTTGAGTGAAAACCATGATGAGGTGAATTTTGATAGAAATTCCCCCCGAGTTGAATTTCTTTCTCTCTACTATAACAATATACTTTTCTTAAAATTAGTATTGTTCCGGCTTGTATACAGAATTATTCTCAAAAATAAACTAATAAACGTTTACTTGTTGTTGAAAATTCCAAATAATAAATTTTTCAAAAAAAAAAAAATCGTTTGATATTAAAGTAATTTTATATTTTTCTGTATCATACTTGTTTGAATGAAATCGTTTGCTATTTTAGAAATCCTAGTTCCTAATTTTCTTAAAATAAAGTTTGGTAATAGACTTTATATTTTTTATACAATTGTTATTAATTACACTAATTTAAATGAAATTGTTTGCTATTTTATAATAGCTGCTTTCTTAACTGCAATGTAATAACAAATTATTGAAAACCAATTCGACAGTTCGAATTTTGGCTGGTTGTTTATTTTATTATTTTCTGATTTGGCATCTTGTAGTTGTCAGTTCTATCTCTACTTGCAAGTTATTTCTTTAAATTTATCTTTTCATTCATAAAATCTTTGGAACTTATATTGAGTTTGTCAAACTTTTGAAAAACCTGAAAATATTCAACGTATGGTATGTTTCATTATATGTAACAATATTTTATTTCAATAGTAATAGTCTACCTGGACACATTCTATTTCAATAAACTGTCCATTTTGATATAACAGTATTAAGCAAATATATTGCATTATATTTTCTTCATATATCTGAATTCTGATATATATGATTTTGTCCATATTAGAAAGTATTTTGAATGAGCCATAGGACCGAATCCTCTTTTCTAACCTCATAAATGATAAATTCAATCTTCAAAGTTTCTAACGTATGAATTAATTTCTAAAACCTATTGTAATTCCAGTGTTACTTTTTTTTGCACTTCTAGCTGCCTAACAATCCGATTGAAACAGTCAATGTGTTTTGTAGGGAAATAAATAATGATACTAATACAGCTTCTGTATAATGTTACGTTTTAATCTGCCTATTGCTAACAATAAAACTAAATCTGTCTAATGTTCGTTAATTCTATTTAGTAATTACTTACCAGTTGTCGCGGGAGCATAAAAAATAATTTGGCAAATTAATTTTTCATTCCTCTTAAGAATTGTAATTAACACGTGCTAACACGTTGTTCTTTTGAGGAAACGGCGTCAACAAAAATGCGAGGCATATCATGAAGAATACATGGTGTTTGGTTCAAAAAATTGGCATGAATAATTTGATTTTATTCTTTGTGTTGTTAACATTGGCAACGTTTTTGTACTTAAGAAAGTTTTGCTTGTGACAATAAAAATGTATTAGGAATTTGAATAGAGTATTTTCTTTTCTTGATAGTAGTAGTTTCTGTGGAGTACAAAGCTTACTTTACGCTAATTAATATTAATTTTGAATAATTCTACTTTTTCAAGAACTTAACAGAAATTTTTTTAGCACACTTTAAAATGAAATTTGAAATGCCAATTTTATTTTTTTAATTTCTTTTCGTCAATTTATTAATTATTTTTTTATTCAAAGAATATATCTGCTTCATTTTATTGCTTAAGTAACGTATCTCTGTGAAAAGTTTATGGGTAAAAAGAATAAAATAGTTCTCTCTTTAGATGATTTTTGAAAGTTCTAAGCTTGATTTTCACTTAGTCATATTATGAATATAACATGAACTCGTCTGCATTCTCATGAACTACAAACGACGTGGTCGAGATGTGAACTGGCACCTTACTCTGAATTTCTACATTTCGTCTGCGCGTTTCGCATTCATCATACCCCTACGATATTATTTGGAGTTAGATTTAAGAAATGTAATATAATAATATTTTTATTTATTAACCATTCTATTCATAATGATATATAGACTATATTTAAATAAGTATTTAAGTAAAGTGCTACATAATTATATAGGAAAAAGTGTTAATTAAAGGAAGAATATTTCATTTATTAATTATATGTATGCTGAATCTTCGGAATTGTTAAAAGTTTTATGCTTCGTTACTCGTTTTTAAAGTCCCCGTCTACCTTCCATTTTGATTTTGTGAACGCAATGTTAATCCTATGGGGTTTCTACTACAGTCTATAAATTTTATCTACTTGAATGCAAACAAGTGCACCTGAAAGATCAAACAGTAATGAAGGTTTCTGAGAAATTAAATTTTTCCTCCGATTTTTAAAAACATTTCTACTTCTATTTTAATGATACGTTTGTGAGTTTTTCGGTCATTAAAAATATTCTAAAATATGTTTAAAAATCGGAAATAAAATGCAATTCCCTAGAAACCTTCATTATTTTTTGCTCTTTTTAATGCACTTTTTTGCATTTAAATAGATAAAATAGTATCGATTTGAGGATGGTAATAGAAATTCCATAGGATTAACAGTATATTCACGAATTCAAAATGGCCGATAAACGAGAAACTATTGCCACTTTATTTTTAATAAACAAAATATTTTTGAATCTAAAATTTAAAACTAATCGTTAAAGTAATTGTCCCGTTTTGAAAAAGGGACATCAGTATGACCGTTGAATAATAAATGAGCATTAGAAAGTGCAATAAAAAGAAAGAAAAATATACCCAGTTCCTAAGAAAATCGATGAAAATATGTTCTGAAACATAACCTTTGACCGTCCTTCATTAAAAAATATGTGTCTGATACCTAAGTATTTATGTCGCAGCGATTCGATACAACAAGCGAATTGTTATCTTCCATCGCGCGTCTGTGCGCAGTCCCCATCTGTGACACGAATGAAAATTTCTTCATTAGTTTTCTTTCACAGCACCTGCACCTAAAATTTTACAATCGGAGAATGTGGAGCGAGCCATTTCTGTCACATTTCGTTCATTGACATTCATTTGCTTGTCCTTCAGTTGACATTCGGATGAATGTTCTTGTTATCTCCTCGTCAAAGTGATAAATACATTCCGACTAGTCGTCAAATTGTACTGGCTCACCTGAAAAAGCCTTGAACTTCAACGCATTTCGAAACCGTAATGCTTGGGAGGAAATTAATTAAAAGGGTTTCGTAATAAACTCTGTTAGAATAGAATAGAAATTATTCTATTAGTGTTTTTCAACATTTAAAACATCAGGAGTTGAATATACTTTCTCAAGGTCAAATGCAATTTCTGAACGATAGTTTAATTACATATCTTTATATTTGACTTGTACCTGATCAATATTTAATGAAACTGGCTAGAAACGAACATGAATTAGCATATCGACATTATGATAACAGATGAAATATTTTAGAGTTGTACTGACTTATCAAGGATTAAATGTTAGTTCTGGAGAAAGAAAAATGTCTTATATGATATATCTGAATTAGTTTATCGGGGTTTGTTCAAAGTTATTTTTTGAAAATTACATTGGTTTTTAACACGATGCATCATTGAAAATATTTCACTGAGAAAACTATGATTACATCAAATAAAGATTATTTCGAATTTAAAAATATAAAAAAAGTACACATCTTAAAAAAATAAATTCTCTGTTATATTTCAGTTACTTAAATAAGATATTATTATATATTTTGAATGACGAAAATGGAAAAATATTTTGAAATTGATTCAAAATTTATTATGCTTATTCTATTCAATACATCTTTTTATTGTTCTTTTTAAGTTTTACAGAATCTTATATTGTTCTTTTCAAATATACCTTTCCCATAAATGTATTTTGTTATTAAAACATTTTTTTAAATCATAAATTTAGGTGCGAAAAAAATATTCGTAATCCAACATAACGTGATTGGTTTGAACAGTTTATTTAAAGACGGATACATCCCAATGATGCTATAAGCTTATGGGATGGATATTTAAGAAATAGTGATTTTTAATGGCTATATATATTTAATTTAATCAAATGGTAAAAATAGTTGTTGTAATAACTGTTAATAATAACTGTTGTAGAGTGTTATTCTAAAATGTTCTAATCATTATGAATATTTACTCTGTAAATAGAACTAAAACAAATTGATTTTTCAAATAATGTTAAAATGAGGGAGTGAAAGGATAGATTTATGGCGCAAGAGTCAATTCTGGCTATGCTCCGGCAATAATATAGGGTTATTCAAAATTATTCATCTGATTTCAAAATTCCACATATTTTCAAAAATAAACGATACATAATGATAAGTATTACAGGAATGCAAATGGAAAATATATAATTTTTTTTAGAAGTATTCGATATAACTTCCTTTAATTACACATATGGATATAATGTGGGCAATAGTCTAGTGGTCATGGTAGGGGACTTGCGGCCATCGGTTTCCGTCGAGTCGAGGGTTCGAGCTTTGATGCCACGAAAGATCCGTCGTATAGCCCGAACTGATGCACGTTAAGTCTGTAGCAGCTCAAAGTCCTCCCATGGAGTGGTTTGGAAGTTTAGATGAGGGGTGGGAATACCAGTTCAAGTGTCGTCTTCGTCACTTGACCGAGGCTCAAAATTACGAGGTCCGTCACTAATAGCCCTCGTGTTGCTTCTTAGCGCGATGTTAATTGTGACAATCATAATCACATTACACATATAATGTCATTTCGATATTAAATTCCTACCCAACACGTTGTAAAGTGTCAATGGTAATGGATTGTACTGAAGCAGAAGCCCTTGTTTAAGTTCACATAAATTTGTGAGTAATGGTGGCGCATTAATTTTATCTTTTACAAATACCCAAGGGAAGAAATCGTATGAGGGCCACATCAGGTGACTTAGGTGGCCAGCTTTGTAACATCATCTGGTTCCCTGCGACTGATTCAACTGCGAGGTAATTCCGTGAAAGCTTCTAAAACAGTTTTAGTGAAATATCTTCATGAAGAATACACGAGGGTCATTTATTTTTCATAAATTTCCACTTCCACAGTTTTCTTTCGTATTCATGGATTTCTTGTTATTCTATACGGTTTATTTTTGAAAAAGGGAATTTTGAAATTAGATGATTCATTTAAAGTAACCCTGTATTAAAATGTATTTACTGAACTTACATAAATTAATGACGTATCCTTTTTAAATAGAATATATTACTCTCCCACAATCTATTCATACAGTCAACCAGTTCGTAAAATATAATATAAATGTAAAGAAAATCAGTACTAACGAATCGCGTGGTTATTGAGCACGCCATCTGGTGCAAAACAACGAAATTATTTTGAACGTGCTTCTATTATTTCGTGACTGATTGTCAGAATGATTATTAAGTTTGCATTTAGAAGCAATCCGAGGGTTAATAACGTCAGACTTCGTAATTTTGAGCCTCTGTCAAATGACAAAGACGAAATTTCTGCGTTCTCTTAATTTCTTACGCATCTCAAAAGGGATATCTTGGAGACTCGACAGATTTAACGGGCATCAGCTCCGATGCATTATTAATCTTTAGTGGTATCTGAGCTCGAACCCACTACTCGATGGAAACAACGTCGGGAGTGAGCTCGCGACCATGACCACCCATCATTTTGAGATAAAATTTTAATTGGAGCTATTGCTTATTTGTTACAGTAACCATTTATCTTAAATTATTGAATCCCAACATGATAATAATTCATAAAGTACTAGTGTCTGGCAAAGAATCCCATAAATCTAAACTCAATTTGTAATGTATTGAGAAATAGAAATACAATCGGAGTATGAAAGCAAAAGATCAAGTTTTCTCAGATTATCTCTTCCTGCAAATGATATATGAAAAATACATTTAATTTCAGATCGCATCAGACTATGCTGCCTCACCGTTGTGATTCAATGCAATATGTGGTGAAAGGTTTAGGAATTTTTCCTAATACTCGAGAGAGGGTCGTTAGGTATAGCTGCAGAAAACAAAAATCATTCGCTTCAAATTAGAAATTTGTGATTACCAGGCGAGGGTGCCTTCTCTTCCTATTAATTTTCTTACGGCTCAATATTGAATGTCCTACCATCGAATGAAGAACACGAGAACTAAAATTTTAATATTTTAAAATAAGAAAAATACTGATATATATTACCGTTACTTGCTAATTCTTCTAAAAATTTCTTTCGATCTAAATGTCTAAATTTCACATGCTTGTAACAAAATAAGATTTCTTAAGATTCAAGAAAAATTTGGAATCATGCTAGGATTGTTCAATAAGTCCTTATAAAATACAAGAGATGGCGCTCGTAGCATCGAAAATGGTTTGCTTTTAGTAAGTATCATGACTCGCTAGACAGCTGTCTGAGTCTCAGTTACTCGTGTTCATGATAATGACGCTTCCGTATTTCAAAAATTCTTCACCATAACTTTATCAGCCGATGACGTCCTCCTCGCCTTCTTCGTAGCAGATTTACCAGATGCAACCCACTGCTTTGATTTTTGCTTGGTTTCCGGTGAATAACGATTAATCTAGGTCTCATTGTAGGAGACAACTCGGCACGGCAATAATCAAAAAGTAAACGATGAATCAATGTCAAATTTGTTTTTTCGCCGTTTAATAGATGGCAGCACATATTTGGAACACCTACTTGCCTTAACAATGCCATCTACAGTCCAACAGATGTATTTTTTTAAACTATCCTCGCAATATATATCTTGTTGCTTTAGATTTAATCTATAGCAAAAGGTGCGATACTTCATTTTTCAGCTTTAGATACAATACATCAGACATATACTATCCGCCAAGTTTTTATTTGTTTCATCAATTGTAAGGACTAATTTTAATCAAAGTATCAACCAGCTTATTGTTAAACATTTCTCGTTCATCCTTAAGTTCCATTCTTTTTTTTTTTTTTTTTTCAGTATAAATAGCGGTTTTTAAATACCATATTTTTCATATCGGTATATTATCTCTACATTCTTATCAAAAAGTGGTCAATGAAATAATAAAAAAACACAAATAGAACTGACATTGTAACGACTGCCCTCCTTTACTTAGCTCTTGCGCCACATCTTAATAGAATATATTACTGAATACTGAACTCCAATTCAAGACATACGAGAACGAACTAAAATACTTTATTACTAACAATTGAAGAATATATAGAGTCGATTTCTCTCGAATCCTGACTTAACTCAACAATCCTGAGACCGCGGTAGCCTAATGGTTATGGTTTCGAATTCGTGGCCGGCGGTTTTCGTTTAGTCGCGGGTTCGAGTCTTGGCCGCTAGGGAGCCGTTCTGTAGCCGGGACTAATGCACGTTAAATCTTTCGAGGCCCAAAGTCCTCCCGTTGGCGTGGTTTTGAAGTTAGGAGAGGAGGAGGCAGCTCAGGGTTCGTCCTCGTCACTTGACCGAGGTTCAAAATTACGAGGTCCGTCGCCAACAGTCCTTGTTGCTTCTAGTGCGACGTTAATTAAACCAAACAAACAGACTCAACAATCCTATTAAGTCATGATTTAAATATGCAATCTTAGCTTACCAAATCACTCATTCGGAATTCAACAATTCTTACTAACAGTAACTTCATATAGATAATACTTTAACTAAAATTCTCTTCAATTCACAAGCTTAATTAAGTTGCTTCAATCTAAATGATAAATCTCTATCAGAGAGTCGTTATCCTCTTTCTTTATTTATATATCATTATCTCTAATTCACTTCACTTCTCTCATCAAATTTACTTAATAACGTTTCATTTTGTTTGGGAAGAAATTGTCCTTTTATACAGTTCAAATTATTATAATGTCCCCGAGGTTAGTGAAGAGAAAATCGGGAATAGCCCAACTTCACAGCATAAAATTTACATCAAATATGAATGGGATCATATATCATTATTTTTAACAAAATTATACGAACAGAGACAAGTAAGAGGCTCAAGTTTTTTTTAATTACTATTCTTACACTAGAGAATAACACTAGTGAATAAAAAGAACCATGACTATAACCAAAAATTTTATTATTATGAACGAATATTTGCAGATTTTAAGTTCATTGAGAAGGCTTTTACGACCCAAAGTCTTCTAGCCATAAGCATCTCTCAAACGTAATAACAGACTCGATCACTTCTAAGCTGACATAGAAACATTAAAAAGTTTAAAATACCCAAGAAGAACAAAACGGGTGTTTCTGCTTAATTCAAAAGTTAAACATTCTAACCCTCTCCGGACGTTTATAATCTGAAAAAGTGATGGTTGAATCGTGATTATGATTTCAATGACCTCATAAAGACCCTTTTTTCTGAAATGTCTTCTGACCCATCAAAATGACACAAATTCCATATTGCCTTCAGCATACATAAAACCGTACTTCGCGGGGGCTCTTTTGTTGGAGATGCTTCGGTTGAGAACCGTGAGATGAAGAGGCTAACAGTCAAACAGTTATTAAGATTGAATTCACAAAAGGGAACAAAAACTTGTTTCCGGAGTTTGATAATGGTTAAGTTTTCATATTTTTTTGCCGTGATAAAATTCGTGTTATTACTGCGCATGTTTATAACTGTGCCAATGACACAAAATTTCAATGCCTATTAAAATTTCTTCTGGTGGATTCTTGTCTTTTTTTTTTTTTATGTCAAACACAACTGAGTTGCTTTTTACATTTGATCCATGAAAGTACTTATTTTACTTTTATTTTCTGTTTCGAATTGCAATAATAATATATTTTTGTATCTGTTTTCATGTATTAAGATTATTTATATCAACAGCGCCTTCAGTTAAAATAATTAATTCGCACGAAATTTTAATTTGATTTTGAAAGCATAGTGTGAGATATAATTTATTCCTATTTTTCTTTTGTAATTATAATTTATTGAAATACTTTTGGTAGTAAATCCTGCTCAAATACAATCAGTTCTTGATAATTCGGTAGATATCAGACAAGAACACAGCCGGATTACCGAAAACGCAGGATTGCCGGTAATCGCTCATACTCAACATTTTAATTTGATCTCCTTAGTATAGAGTGAAATATCATTCGTCCCTATTTTTCTTTTGTTATTTTAAATTATTGAAACGTTTTTGGTGAAAAATCATGCTCAAATACAAACCGCTTTTAGTAATTCGACAGATAACGGACAAGAGCACAGCCGGATTACCGAAAACGCAGGGTTGCCGGTAATCGTTCATATACCCAAAATTTTAATTTGATCTCGTAAGTATAGTGCTATATATAATTTGTTCCTATTTTCTTTTGTTATTTTAAATTATTGAGTCATTTTTGGTAATAAATCATGCTCAAGTACAATCCTCGTTCGGTAATGCGGCAGGATATCGGACTAGAGCTTTGCCGGATTACCGAAAACTCAGGATTATTGGTATATTGTTAATAAGAATGAATTTAAACGACAAGAGCTGTGTATTATTTCATAAAATTCAATACAATACACGTAAATAAAAGAGTGTCAAAACACGAAACAATAATAACACAAATATGTATTGCTTTGTATTGATGGCATACACATTATTCCATCGAAGACATAAAATATTGTGTGTAAGGATTGTCTTCATGCGTAAAACCACTGTATCAATGGCAGGACAAGAAAGATGATTCGCAGGATTACAGAGAGGTTATTATGATAAGAATTTTTAAAATTAAAAACTGACAGAAAAAAAAAGGAAAATGAGAGATTTGTTTGAAAAAAAAAACTATAATCCATGCACATTTTTGCATGAGAATATTATTTTTAATTGTATCAGGACAATTTTTTAAATATTAAGTGGAATGAATTGCTTGAGCATATACATTAATTGGCTATATTGCGGTTGCATTGAATATAAGTCTGAATTTTTCTTGAATTAAGTACTTTTAGCTATATTTTTCAAAATTTATAAATATCAATAAAATTTGTAAGTTTTCTTTCCTTTTTTAACTGAAGAAATACTATTCATAATATCTTACAATTTGATTTTAAGTTAGTTTTAAAATATAAAGCATGTCAGATTTAAGTCAAAAATTTAAATCTAAAAATATAAGAGGTTGTTAAAATTCTAAAAATATTTCTTGCGTTATTGATTTTAAAAAATGTTAATAGTTATACCAACTTAATTTTTTAAACTATTTGAAAAAACCTACTTTTTCTTAAAAGCATTTTCATTTTTGCCGTTATTTTTTTAATATACCGTTGGTTTGAATGAGAGGAACAATTTTGGTGACGGATTTAGAATTTTTATCGACCAAGTACATCGATTTACTTAAAAATCGATTGACTGTAGAACGACAAAGCTTTGACATGATAAATTTACTTATACGAAAAGATAAGGTAGCTTACACTGTACATATTTTTTTTATTTTTTAAGTTTAATGCATAGCGTTTGTTGAGAAACATTAAATTTAAAACTGAAATTTTCAATCGGATTGAAAGAACGGTATCTACAGTGCTTTTTAAAACTAAATACTGTAAAAAGATGACTTAGCTGTCTGATTCGTGCAAATTGAAAGCAAGTTTCTTTTTGTTTTTTAACTAAATAAATAAATGTTATGAATGTTTCGAAATCGCAATGAATTTCGAGATGCTTGTCTTGAATTTGCAGACAATTGCTACTTTCAAATTTCACTCTTTCACATTTTATTGAATTTGTTTAGTGTACTCATGTTAATTAAATCATAGTGCTTTTTGATTGATTGATTGATTATCTTTTGAGAGGTATGAAGCAACAAAGGCTATTATCGCAACATTTATTCTAAAAAGCTTAAAATTTTAAAATACTTATGCTTCATACTTTCCCTTATAGATTGTATATATGACATCCAACTAAACTTTATTTATATTTTAATTATCCAGCTAAAATTTGAAAGATTTTCTAAGTATTTCCAATATTCCTGAAAACATTTAGCTACACTTTCAATTAAACGTCAACAGTTTCGATATTCTAAACACGCATTTCATCAAAATTACTTAAAAATATTCATGTTCAACTTCAGGAAATGAAATCAGAAATGCATATTACGATGTTTTTCCGCATATGGTTTCCGTTATAGCTGTCTGGAATCAGAAATGATCTTTAAAAGATGTAAAAAAAAAACCATTGAGGAAATAAAACTTATCTTTGTAATGGTCATTTAGTGACATTTTCAAAACCATTTAACGAAATTGATAGTAATGTCTTCGAAATTCTACTTCCTACATTCGCATTTACTTTTATCACAATCAAATCTTGGTATTGCTTCAGAAAATTACCATCATCAGAATAAATAGAATTCAAAAATGACTCTATAAATTAGTGTTTTCGAGTTCAATAAATTTTTTTTTACTAGTAGAAATGAAAGTAAACATATTTAAACGAATTACTTTGAATATTCATGAATCTGTAAGCCATTTTTTTGTACAATTTTGTGTGAAATTTAATTTGTATATTTCCATCACCGCTTTTTATGAATTACAAAGCAATTCGTTTGATTATTCCAAAGAAAAATGTCTGTTTCTGAGTTATCGTTTATATACAGAGGATTTTGTTTAAAATGGTAATCGTGCCTGTTGTCAGAGTTTTGCATTAAAAACAACGAGTTTAGCGTAAGTAAAATATAATCATATTTGACTTGTTTGAAAATCCTATCATCACATTTCGTAACTTTATTTTTAATGTTATTTGCCAAAGAATAAACTGTTTTGCTTTCCACAATCACAAGTATTATACTTCATAATTGCAAATTCATTCCACTCAGGAGCAAAATAAAAATTTAATCAAGTTATGCATGAGAGTATCCGAAATAAAATCAAATACATTATGTCTCAGCGCACACATCACCATCAATCCCATTAAAGTAGCCTTCAAAAGAAAGAGATGAGTCAATTTGTACATTTCATAAATTACAAGATCAAACTAACACCCATTCATTACCCTCAACAAAACAAAATCTAATATTTATAAAACACCCTAAGAGTCCATTTTACTCGGCAGGTAATGAAAAAACGTCTTTATGGCTAACCAGACGTTCTAAAGATGAAAAAAGGAAGGTCTAACACATGCTACCAAAAGTGGGCACACATTTCTCTTTCAAGTCTCCAACAAAATTGATGTTTTCGCCGGAAGTAATGTTTAGTACTCGCTGTAAAAAAACACAAAAGGTCGAGTTCCAGAGACCCAAGGACATTAATCCGGAGTGATGCATGGTTTTACTCAGCTCACTTTTGTAAGATAATTGTCCCCCTGTATCTCTGGATGTCCCAAATACATATTTGAATTTTAAATTTATAAGTTTTTACTTTATTCGTTATGGAAAAGACATAAAGAGTGTCGTGGTGAGCGCAATATTTCAACTAAACGACAGTAAAGAACATATATGGCAGGTTGTTTAGCGGCAAATAAAAGAGCGGGCATGAAATCTTTGACATTACCATAATGATGTATAGCAAATAAGGAGCAATGACGACATTTTAACCATAATGAGAAAAAAAAATGCTATGGTTAAGTAAATTTTTGTATGCAAAAAGTGTAGGCATTTTATATTTTCTTAGTATTCCTAGATAAAATTACAAATGACGGCATTCGAATGAATATCGTTTTCTTAAAAATATTAGAAAACACTCTGACACGTGCTCTGCGACAGCAATTTCGTCACCGCGGGCTCGTGGCGTTATGGTTTAGTCGAATCATGTGTTTGAGTACTTATTCTACTAAAGATTGATGCATGTTAAATCTGTCAGGGTTCGAACTCTCCCGTTGGTATGGTGTGGAAGCTAGGAGAGTGGTTTGTTCTCTAATTAGGTGTCCTCTTCGTCACTTGACCGAGACTCACTATTAATAAGTACGTCGCCCAAAGGCCTCGTGTTAGTTCTAAGAGTAACGTTTATAAGCTATCAGTGAAACGTCACCGGTTTCGTCCTAGTTGGATGTGCTATATTGGCATTTTCTTCATTTCTTTACCGAGTTACACTTGGGACGTATTTCCTTCGTTATTTAACTCTAAAACCATCTTAAAGTGTAATTAATAAGTTCAAAACTCCAAATGAAAATACGCCAAAGAAAGACAACACAGTTTATTAGCTATTAACATAGAATATCCGAGATCACTCACTCTCTTGAATCCCTCTTAACTCAGTTAATCTTAGGTTATATTCTTATTATGAAGTCTTAGCTTACCAAATTATTCGTTCCGATTCACACACTCCTTGTTTATAGCAGGTTCAACCCTTATTTCTCTAACCAGGAGTCATTTCAATTTAATAGATAAACTTACCTAATCAATAATTCCGATTCAAGCACTTCTCGGTTATAGGAGATTAAACACTAATTACTCTAACTATATGTCTCATCTAATTTCAATACAAATGGTTAATTATGATGTTTCAATCCAATTTACAAATATCTATCAGATTGTCATTAGCCTCTAACTCCCTTCTCTTTCCTTTCAGTTCTATTACTCTTATATATCCCTATCTCTAATTCCTCTACATTTCTTATATTCATTTAGCTTAGCTAATCACGTTTCATTTAGTTCGCACGGAGTTGTGATTGTACGCAATTAAAACTGTCAAAAACTTCCCCGAGGTTAGTGAAGAGAAAATCGCGAATAGCCCAACGTCACACCCTGGTGACTGTACAAAGTAACTGCTTCGTTACTTTGTTACTGAAAAAGACTAAAGAGTATCTTTTGGAATAAAGTAGATACATGTTGAATACAAATGAACATCAAGAAATCCTTGTGTGTCATGTTTCAAGAATAGAAAGGGAATAAAAAGAAACTCTTAGTTTTGTCTTTGTGGAACATGAATCTCATGAGATATCCAACAACGATTAGGTACGGAAATTTAATGATTCCCTTACCTTTTATTCCATGATCAGTTTGTTTGGCGGCTTTCGGCGTGATATCTGCCAAAGCTCAAATAAATAACAAATTAATAGTTCTTTTTCCACTGTAACAAAATATATTTATTTCCATTATTTTTATGCACTGAAAAACACAATATCCATGAAGTTCACCACCGAAAAAAAAAACAACAACTTCAAAACTGTTGCCAGACACAAATCATTTCACTTCAGAAAAATATATGAAAATAACACGGGTAAAAAACGAGTTTTTGAACATGGGTTTTCTTTCAAACTTCACATTTACGTAACATAATTTTTTATACCTTAAATTTTAAGAGCATCAGGGAGCGTCGAGTCAAATTGAATTAATTCAATAATTAGTTTTAACAATTTATTTTATTATTTGACGTAAGTTAAATTTATCATCTAAAATAAATAAGTGTAAATTTTTTTAGCTCAATTAAGCATTGTAAAATGAACGAATATTGACTTACAAAGGAAGTAAAATAATTCAAAATGCATTAAAAATTGACGATAAATTATTAAATTGAATATCGTATCAGTTACCTGTATTTAAAAATAAAGTAAACAATAAATTATTAAATAATGAATTTGGCGACCATTTGGCGACTTGAGGACTTGGTGAGAAACTTGGCGAAAATTTAATTCTCTAAATAATTAGTTTTAATCAATTAATTTTTATTAATTATAATTAAGTTATCGTATTGCCATCCAAAACAATCGTGATAGTAAATTTCAGCTGAATTGAGCACTTTAAATTGTGAGAAAAAAGCTTTTAAGATTTTGACTCAGACAACGTTACAATTTGATTCTTCGATTAAAAAAAAGAAAGAGATGTATTAGCAGTGTAGAAGTCAGTTATATCTGTAATTTAAAGCTGTAATTTCCAATAGTAGTATTTGTGCATATTACAATACATTTATATTTGAATACATCTTCCCATAATAAATGTCACAAATTTGTTTAATTGCAATGTAGCATTTAAAATAATAGAATACCAAAAAAGAAAGAAATATAGAAGAGAGGGATATAAGCCTGAATATATATATATATATATATATATATTCTATAGAATTTTAAAATTAATTTCATCCTATAACAACAAAAGCATTGAGAAAAAATTAGATTTTAACTTTTAGTTATGTATGTTTACTTGTAGGTAAATGTGTTTTTAAAGCTATTCAAAGGAGTAATAGAAAAAATGTTATGATTCCAGCCATCCAAACTATGAACATTTATTGTTAGCTAAAAAACACTTTAACAAAAAAAATGACCTTCCTCTTGACATGAAAAGTCAAAAACGAAAATTTACAGTTCACCTGTAATTGCTGAAAGTAAGGATATGTGCAACGATACATCAGTTTATATTAAAAGAAAACCTCAAAATATCTTTTACTGTGGGATGTGAAATTCCACTCAATTGTTACATTCAATAGGTTTATTTAAAATGCTAGTAGAAATCTATGATAAGTAAGCTGATTCATATGAAATTGAGTTAGAAATTGCATTGCGAGTATAAGTTTGAAAGAAGCAAATGATTTTTTTCCCTTTTTTTATGAATATCATACCGAAAATACACTCGAAAATATAGTTTAGATTGTTAGATTAACCAGACAGGAAATATCCTACGATATACCACGACAGCTCTTGACACAAGTGATTTTTTTCCGGTAAGTGAAATCTGAGGAGTTCCTGTTTTGAATTTATATAATTTTAGAGTACCTCCTCATAGCTATTGCTTAAAAAAATTTAATCAAAAACTGCTTTTACTTAAAATATAATTATTTTAAAATTTAAAGTTAATTTGAAATATTAATAACAAGAGTAAAGAGGTCTTTTTCTGAAAGAAAAGGGAAATGATAATTCTCTTTCTAATGGTAGAGTGAATTGCGATTCGTGTTTGTAATTCTATTTTATTCGAAAATTGTTTATCGTTGTTAGAAAAGTTTATGAGTTCGTTTACCTTTACTTAAAATAGAATTATTTTAAAATTTATAATTAATTTGGAAAATTGGTAATCATAATAATAGGGGTTTATTTCTAAAGATAGAGAAACGAGAAAACTATTTCTGCTGGTAGTGATAGTGATTGTTTATTAATGTCGAACTTAGAAGCAACATTGGAGCTTCTTTTGGTAAACTTAAAACGGGAATTGTTATTGTAAACCTATTTTATTCGAAAATTGTTTGAGGAAATTGTTTACCGTTAGAAAAGAAGTTGATGAGATTGCTTACCGTTATTTCACATAGAATTATTTCAAAATTTAAAATTTGAGAGAGATAAGAAGTTTTGTTGTTAATAAAAATCCAATGAGAATTTTCCTTCTGCTGGCATAGAGTAAAATGAGAGTTGATTTTGTAAATCTATTTTATTCTAAATTGTTTATGATTGCTAAGAATTTTCGTTTGTTACAAAAATTGAACGAAGTTTTATTCGAGTGATAAGCAATTAGAGCCTCAATTATTAAACTCATAAATTTTCAGAAATATTTAGCTTTGTATCAACTTTCTATTTAAAGGAAATCGAAGAATTTCTTAACTTTTATAATCATTGTCTAAGATCATTAGACTTAGTTCCCTATTCCATCGGATACTTCAAATTCAAACTTGTAACGTTCGTCTATTCGCGATTTTCTCTTCACTAATATGTAAATGAAATAGAATTGAAGAAAAATAAAGGGACACAGAGGATAGCGACTGATTGATAGAAATCCATAATTTGGATTGAAGCAACTTAATTAGTTTTGTGGATTGAAGCGAATTCTTGTGTTATGAAGAAAAATGATGGGCTGTTTGTGTGAAGTGATTGAATCAGAACCACTGAATTGGTAAGTTAAGAATTTATTAGTGGATCCTAATTTTGAATTGACGCATTAAGTGGGAATCGAGAGAAATCAATCTTATCTATCCTTCATTAATAAATTAAGTATTTTATCTTGTTCTTTCATATCTTCATTTGGAGTCTCAAATTTATTAACTGTTTAAATAAAAGAAACATTAGCTGTTGAATTAAATAATGAAAGGCAGACGTCACAGACTTATAAATGTGTTTTATTTTACACAAAAGCTTTTGATTCAAATTGGATCTCAAATACGTAACATTTCAAGCATTAAACACGAAAATTCATTGAAGGGAAAGATCCAATCTGCAATCTTTAATACCTTATCACTGTTCTAACAAGATCTCTTTGTCTTGGAATTCAAGTCGTATACTCTTCCAATATGTGATACTGCCCATCACAGTAAACCAATAAAATTAAATGGAATATAAAGCCTTTACTTTTCAAATTTTAACTAACTCATCACAAGTAATTAGTAAAGGCCATGATCTAACTTAGCTTCATTGCTTTGATCTTATTCATTTCTTACTCAGAGGTTTTTGCTTAATATAAAATTTATGTGACTTTCTAGAAATTACCATAATCAAATGCGGAGTTAAAAACAAATTACCATTAAAGCACCATTACTTAAAAGGATGTGATTTGTTTTTTCGATGATTGACTCCGCTTTAAAAAAAAAAAAAAAATGCACTGTTTACAAGTTGCCTGACACTATTTTGAATTTTGAAGACCATTCCGTACAGGAAATTTTCCTTGACCCTCTTCTTAGCTCACGATGGGGAAAGGCAAGGTCATGGGACCAGGAGAAACCGACACAGATAGCCATCGCATACAATATTACATTTTGTTCCATAAAGTAAAAGTATGATATCACTTTCCAATAATCGTTTTACATCATGGGAATGTTATCACATCGTTGAAAAAGGAACAGGGAAATACAGGAAAGGAGTGTATTTTAAGATAAAGATCTCGTATATCAGGTACTGAAGCGAATTTAATTGTTGCTACTTGGAACGTACGATACAAATGCGTTTTCTCATTCCTGGTTTTAGATTTTCGATCTCGGTTATGGATAACGAATAAGCACTGATTAATGTCTCTATTAGAAAGGAAAAATAGCTTCATAAAGGTTTTATTTGCTTTAAAACTAAATTAAAGCGCACTTCTTTCACAAGTTCACGTCTAGGGAAAGGAGAAAAAATGCTCCCCCAGGTCTACCTCTCCGAAAATATAAATACGCACGGAACCGGTGATTTCCTCCGTTAAGCCTAATCTCGTTCCCAAATTCATATAAAATCATTACTGAAATTATATACTCTGAAATAAATAAGACTTACAGTAACGATAAATATAATAACAAAAATAAAGTAAAATAATATATCATTATAAGTAATAAAATATAAAACATAAAAAATATAGTAAAGTATAAATGAAAATATAATTCAAAGTATAATACAAAAATATAAAAACCAAATATTAAAAATTGAAACTGGCTTTATTAGTTTCATTTTAATATGTGCTAATGCTTAAGGCTCCCGTCTACTCGCCATTTTGATTTCATCTGCTTAGTGTTAATCCTATGGAATTTCGACTTGAATTCTCCCATCTTTATTACTTGATCTATTTGAATGCAATAAAGTGCATCTGAAAGAGCCAAAAATAATGAATGCTTCTGTGGAATTACTTTTTCCCTCCAATTTTTAAAAATATTTGAAAATATTCTTTAAAGACGAGAATACTCAAAAATGAATAATTAAAATAAGATTAAAAATATTTTTTAGAATTCTTAGGAAAAAAGTAATTCCACAGAAGCCTTCATTTTTTGCTCTTTCAAATACACTTTATTGCATTCAAATAGATCAAATAATAAAGATGTGAGAATTAAAGTCAAAATTCTATAGGATTAACATTACGTCTACGAAATCAAAATGGCGGATAGATGGGAGCCTTAATGTTTTTCATTTTAACATGTGCTAACTGTTAAGTTCTTTAAAAAGTATAATTATTCAAAATGAATATTAATTAGTGTAAAGTAGGCGTATTTCCGAGTCTTAGGCACCTCAACAAAAGTACAAACTCAAAGTTATTCTCACAAGCGAAAAAATATCCTATAGTTACAAAGACGTAATCAATGGAAACAACAAAAGGAATAAAAACAGATTATTAAATTAATTAGTAAAACAAGAGCAAACGATTAAGACAGTTTGGCTTGGATTACAATATTTCCCACGGAGAAAAGTTTTGTTTTGTGGAAATCAAAAATAGTTTCAAATTTTATTCCTAGACGGCGTTGTATGATCTTGAATTTAGTTCATACTCCTGTTTCACTTGAAAATATGAATTTCGATGCTGTAAACCAGAAATTACGACCCGAGATTCGATACACATGGACGCACACATTGAAATATAGTAGTTAAGGTAGCACATATAGCTGATGTGTGTCTGCATAAATGTAGTATATTTTCAATTACAATATAAATATGCTGAGTGTTTGAGAGTTAGCATTGTTTTTGCGATTCAGATCCGTGAATTAGCGAAATTCGAAACAATATTTTTATTTGTAAAAACAAAACTTTTCATGGTGGTTAACATTTTGCAAGAGCAAACAGCATTCTCATATTCCAGTTATTCTTTTTTTTTATTATTATTATTATTAAATTTTCAAATCTATCTGAGAATTTTGGTCCCCCCTATGTATATTGCTGCAAATGATTTCACATCTTTATAGCTGGTTGAGTAAATCGCCTTTCTGAGATTGCGTTGACTACCTTGCTGCGAGATCATCTTTAAAAAGACTTGTTTTATTGACTAATCCTTCCAGGAGAAGTGAGCTACAACTCAACTTTCTGTTCTTCAAGAACATTATTATTTCTCACTTTTTGAAATGAATTTCAGAACTTTTTATCAATATAAAGTCTTATTCTTGCAATATAAAGTCAATATCAATATAAAGTCATATTCTTGCAATATAAGGTCAATATCAATATAAAGTCATATTCTTGCAATATAAAGTCAATATC
>BMAW01027925.1:276695-336338 GCA_019974015.1 Nephila pilipes
ATAAAGTCATATTCTTGCAATATAAAGTCAATATCAATATAAAGTCATATTCTTTTACAGATTCCCATACGAATTTATGTTGCTATAACAGAACGTATTGTATAATTGAAGAATGACTTTTATTCATTCTAAATTAAAATGAAACTCTACATATTGATCCATAAATTGCTTACTAGTGTTCGTGAGTTGTACAGATAAATAAACACAGATACCTTTCAATCTTTGTTTTTTGTGAATTACTAAAATATTCCAGACATTCATTTTTTAAATTCTAATATCTGTTAAAAATCGTCAAAAAATTATCGTTTTTCCTTACAACAATTCTGGAATTATTTTCTAGCCAGCAAAAATATAATATTTGAATTTTAGCTAACGTCAACCAAATATTTGATAATTTCTTATTTCAGAAACTTTCTCTTAGCCTTAATAATTACAGAAATATCTTGCAAATGATGACTTTATGAATAACTAATGTATGAGTTCAAAGATATCTATGATAATTGCGATTGCTTTTCTAATTATTTGTCTAAATCTATTACAATAATTTTATTGGAATAACATTGTGTTAGATTTTCGAAAAGATATGTATCATTGTAAGGAGAATCCGAAATAATCCATTTTAGGGTTTTGATTTTAATTATCTTAAGATAGATAACTGGGTAATAAACCATTAATTCTGTGAATTAAAAATCAAATAATACCATTTGTGTATAAGTGTTCTCAAACGAACAACCCTTCCCACTAGTTGTTACACAGCTATAATTTAATAGAAGACGACTTTTAGATTCTTTTTTCAATATAAATATTTAAATTTAAGGTTGAAATTTCTCTAAATGTAAAAAGAATAAAGCAATCGACTTTTCGCCCACTATTCTTTGCTCAGGAGTAAACGAACATTCTCTGCCCGATATAATAAAGATGTCATCTTCATGCATAATTAAGACATTTCTGCACAGCAGGGATGTTTACCCAGACTTAATCTTCGGAATTTCAGAAATAATTTCCTTTTCATCCTTGAAGATCACGAGGGGGAAAAAAACAAAAGGGATTTACTAGAACGTGTGTGTAACTTGCTTATGGAAAAAGTTGCATGGTAGCTCCGATAAATCAACTTGTCCCCGTCTGGGGAATTTTCACAGCTAGAGCTTTGAAACAAGCTTGCGATGTCGTAAATTTGTGAAATATGTCTGGAGACTTCGCTCATCCGGTACAGTAACCCTTCATAATCGTCTTTTTACATCTTCAGGAAAAGAAAAAGGACATTTTAAGAGTTGAACAGGGCGTTAAATATGGCCTTCGAGAAAACTAAGCCGCAAATTAGTGATTATAAAAAACTCATAATTTTTCTGATAGTAATCGCAAAAACGCATTGCGTTAACTTCTTGCGTGAGATAGTTTCTACTTTTCCGCCAAAATACTGTAAAATGTACGCGTTTTTTAACCTCTTCGTTAAAAATTGTAGAGGATTCCATTTTCAGAAAGTCGTCAATTTGAGTTTTTGCTATATGTTATAATGCACGGTTTATCAAAGAAATGAAAGATTCTTCCTTTTATAATAAAATGATAAGAGTGTTGACGCATTTTAAAGTGCAAAACACTCAATTTTCTTTATACCTATTTAATTTATACAATTATTCGGTAAAATTTAATAATTGGATTAACTGTTAATTTATTGCTGTTTTCATGATACCAAACGTTTTATTAAACAAAATTTTTAAACGTTTCTTCGAATAAATATTTATCAAAAAAAATAAATAAATAAAGGTTTCTGAAAATTTTTTGAAAGCTATTTTCATAAATTCAGCTCTTATAAAAGAACTCATTTTCAACTATTTATTCAACTATTTATTCGAAATTCTGTTACTTAATATAATTTTTCTCACTTTAGAATCACGTCTTCAAAATTGAATAGATTTTTTTTTAAAAAAAGATTTCCACATATATAATCAATATATATTTTATAAGACATGATAAATCAGTAAAAATAATGATAAAATCTATTTTTATAATTAACTATTTTTTTTCTTTCTGTGTAATATTACGCTATTATTTTAATGATTTACATCATAAGATTGATTAACTGAATAAGAAAGAGCAACTGATTCTGCGATTAATTGTCCCCTTTTTCATCCTAAAGAATTCTTCCTTTATGAAAACACACGAATGCTTTTCTAAAAGTATTCCTTATATATATTTTATATCTGCAATAGAATTGTAAATCTACTATAAAATTGTTTCACAATTTACATATTAGTCCATAAACTTGAATAATTTCCTGCTAATTTTTCATAAGACTTTTTATTTCATCTAATATGTTTTTTTTTCACATTTACTCCTCAGAGGATTGCTTTCTTAAGTAAGTATGGAGGGCATCCTAGAGATATTTTTCTTTCCCAAGAGGTTTACTGTCTTTGGTAAACAGGGGTGAAGCTCCTCCGGAACGCCCTAGCAGTCTTTCTCTACTTTCAACCCTCAATCATTTCAAATAATTTCTTATTCTATCTTCTCAAACGTCTAGATCAGGGTAACATGCTGTTTGGCGCAGCATAGTCATATTTGGCTCTTACGTCATTAAACTTCACCCGCACTCATACTCATTAGTTCACATTTTTGTTGCTTAAACACCATACTTTCTTATTTTGACAAGTAAATTAAAATTTGCTCACTAAAATTTTGATGGAATGTTAACTATTTTGGAACAAAATAATGAAATTTCATTAATTTGTATACCTAAATTATTTCACGTTTTTCTGTATTACTTCTTTTTGATCCTAAGGGAAAATGTTTCGTAGCCAAATGTTTGCAAACAAAGGAGTAGAATTCTCGTTGTAATAACAAGGTTAGGACAAGGGCATCATCAAACAGGAGGTTGAAGAACAATTAATAATTTTATGTCGAATTACATGTTTTAGAATCTAATCCATCTTAGAATTTGCTGCGGCAATTTAATTCACCTGCATTGTAGCAAATTGTTTAGCAGAAAGAAATGGTAGCTGGGAAAGATCTGTGTATATGAAATTTTTTTACCTTCACGTTTTGATTCGTGTTCCACTAACCTTATGTCACGGTAAAAACATGTGGATTCTCACTGAAAGCATAAAAAAAACGACGCAACAAAAGAAGAACTATATTCTGTTTTGTGTTGAATCAAGTTGGATTCAAAACTTGTTTACTTTGAATGAATCCTGGAACAAAATATCCTCTGGCAGACTGACATTTATGACCCTGTGTGTGCAATAATCCTTCTGTCTCGATTAAAATATCCTATTTTGAATGTAATGCTTTAAAATTACATTCTTTCTGAATAATATTTGTTGAATACTTATGGTTATATTCACAGAATGTTAAACACTGTGAAAGATCTGTTCCAAAATATTTTGTCTAACATTCAGCTTGTTTTAGATAAGTTTTATGGATAATAGTAATTAAAAGTAAAAACTGTAATTAGGATATTATACAAACCGAATTGCTTGAAAGAATGGCAAAATGTACTTTTCATTTAATCTTCATCGCATTTCCAATCAAAGATAAACTTATGATTAAAAATTAACTTAATGATTCCTTTAAGCTACGTAGAAATTTTTCAGCCTATATTTCGAATATGAAATCTGCAAAAAGTTATTATTTTTGCACCAGAACATGTAATATTAAAATTTTTTCCCGAAGATATTTATTTTAATTTAGTAAGCAAAATAAAATGTTATATATATATATATATATATAAAAACTCACAAATACAGTCGAGATTACAAATCATCATTAGGAGGGGTGTGGAAATTTGAAGAGAGAGGTGCCAGTTCAGGTGTCATCCTCATCACTTAACTGAGGCTCAAAATTACGAGGTTCGCGTCCAGGTGCCTCTAAGAGTGTCGTTAAAATTTTCCATTTTTTCCCCTGCATGTTTTTAATATCTCTAAACAAATTTCGTTTTAAAGATACGTTTGCAACAAATATTTACAATGCGGCTCAATTTTTTAGAATATTAAATATTATGTGCTACAATTAAAATTAAATTATTTTTTGCAATTTCTTGAAAATACTTAATTGTATTTATTTATTTCTTTTTCGACCACCTGATTTGATATAGACTTTTTCGAAATACACCAAAAGAAAAATATCGATAGAAATTAACCATTCAAAATAATATATGAATATATTGAAGTAATTGAGGATATATATGTAGCTTCTGAGCTTTTCTTAAATAATGAGCAAGCCTTGTTCGAAATAACGAATTCTTATCTGATAATGTATGAGAAAACTTTAAACAATTGGATCAAGTTATCGAATACTATTTCAAAGTATTAAATTTCTTTTCAAAACAAAGATCCCCCTCCCTGATTTATTTGTAAAAGAAATGTATTAAACACAAATTGTTTCGTTTAAGAAAGATCGAATATTTTGTTAGAAAAGAAAACATGCCTTTTATTAAATAGAAATCTTATTTCTTTTTTATATTTCTTTCATGATTCACTTTGATTCCTTTTTAAATATTGTAAGAAAATTTTTTAATATCTTTTTGAAATTTGTATTTCATTGAAAAATAAAATAAAAAAAAGATAGAATTAATTTTTGTAGATGCATCTTAAAAATTTTTTCCTTCTTAAAATGAACGAATCTTTACAAGAATTAAAACTAACAGTTACAAAACGCACCTCTCAAAAGTTACATAATATAAGAAAGTTTTTTGATTGTTACTTGAAAACGTAGCTAAATTAGTTTGATTTACTGAATTGATTAAGATCCGTTATCCACAAAGATATAAAATGCTCTTATCAGAACGAAATCAAAAGATAGATTAATCAGTGAAGATTACTTGTAAACACATGTTCGAAACCTAAGTCATTTATTCGTGACTTTTGCAATATATTGCAAACACATATAATTGCAAAGTGTAAGTACAAACAACATTCTAAAAATCACGATTTAATGTCACGAAAGATGTTCGAATTCTAAATATTTTTTACGGGCAGCTCAATTTAATATTTTTATTACGCCTTTTATATTAGAACTTCAGAATTATGATGTTCGTCATTCCGGTTTACCGCCCACGACGTGTTGAAATGATGAAAATAAGAATACGAGGGTTATTTAGGTCAATTTTCTTGAAATAATAACTTTAGATATGCATTTTCATGTAATAAAATTTGATATTTTCTTTATATCTATTTTGATTTCATTAGAGCTATTTTTAACTGGTAACAAAACATAATGGAAATAAGAAAATTTAAAGTTTTTTGGAATAACATTTCAATGAAATGTTAAGTAATTAGTGACACCAGTATGTTAAAAGAACATCCTTCTTATTACTTTTGTTTTTTTAATATTTTATATTACATAGTTGTTATTTTTTAAATTGGGGTTTGTCATAAATATTTAAAATATCAATTGAGTCAAATTTGGGTAGATTTACTAAGAAGTTAAGCAATAAGTCATTTATATTAAATGATAATTATTACATTTATTAAAACTTAAATAACTATTGAATTTCTTAATTAGGTGAAAATTAGATTAATTTAATACATTTTTAAGACATTCACATATGTTTCTTAAATAAATTAACTTGAATATTTACCTACATGTTATGCAATTTTCAAGCAATTATTGAAATCCCATCGTATTTCCATATTAATTTTAAAATTTTGTAAACATGCTTTCATAGAGTATTTTTGAATTTGAAATTAAATGTTTCGACACTGACGTTGAAAATTAAGAGAATTTGCATATTTTGTAGAATGTCGTGAATAGAATTGAACGAAATCTAAAAATACTCTTTCTAAACAAAGATGCAAAACTTGTACGTCGAATACGTAAGCGTTTATGAGTATGGGGACGGAACTGGTCGAAAAGAAGGATTTATAAGCGCGCGTGCCAAAATCCGCACTTCTTTCGCTGGAGCATTTTGCCGAATTTCTCGGTGTTTTTTTTGCAATAATCGCTTAAATTAAAATTCAAACACTAAAAGTGAGTAACAACCAATATTTAGAGGATGGAATGAGGTGGTGAATTGTGGGTAGGCTAGAATCAGGCCAGTCTCAAATCCAGATTTGCAGAGAATTCGATTTAACGCCCAGTGTCGTGTCCAACTTACGGAAACAGTTTCAGGATACCGGATCCGTCAAGAGAAAGCCTGGGCAAAGTTGCCCAAGAGCCTTGACGGCCAGAGAACATCAACATTTGTCCACTACAGCGAGACGTAACAGGGATGCGATAGCTTCTCAGGTCTTTCATGAGTTGTTTGCAGCCACAATAACACGAGTTTTAAGGGTGACTGTTTCCGGAAGACTTTATGAGAGAGAGCTGTTTGCAAACAAACCTGTTGTTTGCGTCACGCTCAGTCCTGAGAACAAGAGAGCTTAAAATGCTTATCTGCTTAAAATGGTGCAGAGACCATACAGATTGGAGCATGAATCAGGGGGTGACTGTTCTCTTCACTGATGTGTCCCGGTTCAGCCTAACCAGTGATTTTCACCGTATTTTCATATTGAGAGAACCAGGGACCTACTACCTGCCCTCCAATGTCCGAGAAATCGACCATTACAGTGGCGGAGGCTTGATGGTCTGGGCAGGCATCATGTTGGATGGTCACACACTCACCTCTATGTCTTTGAAAGAGGCACTGTGACTTTTGAGAGGTATAGGGATGAGGTCTTGGAGCCCTATGTTCTCCTTTTCAGGGGTGCAGTTGGTCCGGATTTCATTTTAATAAATGACAACGCGAGATCACGAAGAGCTCCTCTGGTCGTCGAATTTCTGGAAAGTGAGGATATTCACTGGATGTATTGGCCAACCAGATCTTCAGA
Source organism: Nephila pilipes (assembly GCA_019974015.1). Classification (NCBI taxonomy): domain Eukaryota; kingdom Metazoa; phylum Arthropoda; class Arachnida; order Araneae; family Nephilidae; genus Nephila; species Nephila pilipes. The sequence continues at coordinate 283,496 of BMAW01027925.1, forward strand.
CCTCAATCCTATAGAGTATGTCTGGGACACTCTGGGGAGGGCCATTGCAATTCGCAATCCCCATCCGAGAACCATCCAAAACCTAAAACCAGCGTTGCTGAACGAATGGGTTCAATTGCCACAGGAACTCACAAACTTCCTTATTTCCTGCATAAAATTACGATGCAAGGCCTATATATCTGTAAGAGGGGACCATACCCCCTATTAACCCATTTTTTTTGTTCTATTCCGTAACTGCAGTTTCATACCTTGCAACCCCGACGTGTGTTATGTACGATCATCAGTGTGTATTATAATTGTTGAATTGTTATTTTTTTGTATTATGTCAACCCCAAATTTCCTTAAAATCTGTCCAGTAGTTCTAAAGATAATCGACCAAATCGAAAATTCTCTTAATTTTGAATACCAGTGTTTATTTTCCGATTTGAGACTCAATTACTATTAAATTAATGTAATTCGAGTATTAAGAATACACGAATAAAGATAACGAGTAGGTTTAATAAAGCCTTCTCTTCCCAGATTTGTGATCCAATTATATTATCATGAATTAATTTTAACGGACATTAAAAGGCTTATATTAATTGAAATATATATAAAAGTTATCACGCATCTTGTTTAATTTAGTCTGATGCTGAAAAATAATTATATTAATTGAAAATATAAATTAATTGAAATGAGGCTTATATTAATTGAAATATATATAAAAGTTATCACGCATCTTGTTTAATTTTGTCTGATGCTGAAAAATAATTAAATTTTATAATTAAAATTGATTTGAATTACTTACGAGGTAAAAAAAAGGATCGAGGAAATAATAAACAAGGCTTAATATTCTTTCGGTAAAATTGGTAAAATGATGTAAAAATTCAAATTATACAAATTGCTGTGAAAATTAATTTACAAAATTATTAACTACAGCCACAAGTGTATCGATTCACTTAGAAATAGAAATTATTCTCACTTACTATGTTTATATGTATGTAAAAAATATGTCTTTCCAGTATAAAATACTTTCCACTTCCCTATCATCTGATCGAGCTCCAGTTTTGTATGAAATTAATTATACGGTGGCGTGCTCAGAAAATAAATTTTTTTTTTTGGGGGGAAGGGGGGGTCCAGATCGTCATTACCATGGCAGAAGCAATTTTTTAATTTAGAATTAGCACTTGGTAAAAAGTAAATAATACGCTATATCAATCTTATTTTTCCTATTTAAAAGGAACAGTTCAATATATACTTGTTGAGATAATTTTATCAAGTTATAAAAATTTAAAAAGTAAAGATCATTTAAGAAAAATAATTAAGATACCATGATATTAAAATTTGTATTTTTTTGGAGGGGGTGCATTTTTTTAGGGATGCATCCCCTCTTCATCTACAAACACTGAATCAGAGACACTCTTTCAGAGACAGTAAAGATTTTTCTATTCTTTCCTCAGGAATCGGTTTAGCTGAAATCCGTATTTCCCTTCGTGTTGAAAAAAATTTTAATATAAGGAGAAAAAAAAAGTTCTTGTACCTAAAATTTTTTTTTATAACTTTGATGATAATATAATACTATATAGTATGCTCAAGCAGTGACAGACTTGGTGGAGGAGCTTGAACTTTGTACTCGAATTTTTTTAAATCAACATTCGAGGTACACTTTGTTGAACTACTTTCAACCGTATTTCAATTTTATTTATATATTTTATTTATAAGCTAAAACAGATGACGTTTTAAAATTGGCACATTTTGTGAATGCTATTTTTTTGTAATTTATGATACAAAATTAGGGAAAGAGGTATTCATATATATATATATATATATATATATATAAGCGAAATACCACTGATTGACTTATCACGAGATCTCAAAGACTATACAACCGATTGACTTGAAATTTAGCATAGTTACTCATTTTGCGATGTGGACGCTCACTAAGAACGGATTTTACGGAAGTCATATCCAAAATGTAATTATTTTGAAAAATGCTAAAAAGGCGACTTCTTACGGAGTAGCTCACACGCAAGACAATCTTCGTTTATTGGAGGACCTCGCTTCATGCATGAAATAACTCAAAAGGCTATGGCATACTTAAGATGTTTTGGCCGTCCCGACTTGCACGACTTTTTTTTAAGGATTGCAGTCACTTGCAATCCTAAATTGTCAGAAATCAAAGATCTCTTGAGGCAAGGACAAAATTCTTATGATAGGCAAGATGTCATTGCGAGAATATTTCATTTGAAAGTTATGCACATGATAAATCTTCTGAGAAAAGGTTGTATCTTTGGTAATACTAGGTGTAGCATGTATACGGTGGAATGAATTTTATCCATATAATATATATGGGGTGACTTTTTACTAACACATTTTATATTTCTCATATATTTGAAAGTCGTGGATAACCATTATGACAGACAAGCAATTTCTTAAAATTTTAAATTTGGATTATCATTAACATTTAAAAATTGAAAATTTTCTTGATATTTTACTTACTGGTTCCAAAGTATTATATTATCGTCTGTCCAGCGAAGCGGGCGGGTATCAGCTAGTATATATATATATATGTGTGTGTGTGTGTGTGAAAATTATTACTTGCAAGAAATATTGCAAGTCTTTATTTTTGTAAAAAACATTTGTAAAATATCAACTTATAAGATTAAGAAGATGAAATAAACTATCTCTTGGGAATTGGCTTCGTGTATTGGCGTGGTGTGAAAATTTAGAGAGTGGTACGAGCTTGGGTGTCGTTTTCGTAACATGACTGAGATTCAAAATTACGAAGTATAAAAAAATGCATCAATAGCTTGACCTTGAATAATATTGAAAAGAACCAGTTTTAAAAGTAAAAATACATTTCAATAGAGAAAAGATTAAATAAGGAACATACCAAGCGTTGAAATACCTATTGATTCAGAAATGTAGTAATTGTGCTTAGCCAAAAACTTTTCAATTGAGTTCTTTTTATTTTAGGATATTTTACTTATCGAAAAATCAGTATTCGGTTAAAGTGTCTCACGTTGTAGTTTGAATAGTTTTGTACAATCTTAAAACACTAGGCTCTTTGACACCGATTAAAAACAATTTATTTATCTTTTCAAATTTACGAAAATTCAGAATTATCATGTGATTTTTACCTCTATTAATATGGTGGAAACAAAGTCTTAGGTCTCCTACATTTTTTGAAATCAAAGCGATTGATGTCATTATTAATCATAATGACTAACAAATTGGGTATTCACAGTTATTGGGAAAATCCGAAAGTTATCATAATTTGGAACATTACGAAAATTAGAATCATTTGTATCTGAAGATGCTTCGTCGATTTCATCACCTGCTTTCAAGCCAATGAAATTGGAATATTCGGGAGCATATTTACTGGTAAAAAAAAAAAGGGACAGCAAGAAAAAAAAATTATATGGGACATAGCATTTTCTAAGCATTTCCGTTACTTCAACTCCGACTGCGTGTTACATAACTTCGGGAAACTCGAAATTACCTTAAGCCTTTCGAAGTCGGAAACAGAAACAACAATAACGACCAAAAGTTCTTAACACGCTCGGAGTCGGACCGAACATAACAGTAATGATTACAAACACTCGGCACGCATGATCGGACGAAAGGTGAAAGGTTAGATTTTCACCTTTCACTGATTTTTAAAAGCAAATCTCACGTTCCTTTCACATCCAATGCCGTATCAAGGTAACTTATGGGATTCCCTTTTTTTTTAAAATGCGACCATCATACGCACAGCCTTGATTGATTGCAGAACCTTGGCATTTTGGCTTACAGCTGTTTTCGGCATTTTCTTCTTCTCTTTTGTAACGGGCTCGCTCATGCTGCTTCCATCCGAAAATTTCCCCAGAAAGCCATATGTGTGCACTAAATTATTAACTGCTTCTTTGCTCCAATGAAATGAAAAGTTGTAAGCCATTTTCGCAGTGTAATTAATTATGGTTAGTTTATTTTTACTCTCTCCTCGACTATCGACCTATTAACCATCAGACAGATGATTGGGATGTGACGCAACACAGAGCTAAATGTGTCAAGGAAATGTTATATGACTAAGATATGGAAATAATCCAAGTTTGGTAATGGTGTAGCGTCGATAAGCGGATATTATACAGTAAAAATTTTGTTTTTGGTATATGATTTGGTTTTTTGAAGTCATGTACGCAAATATTTGCGAATGTACCTTCACTTTTTTCACTTTCGGTACTTAAACCGGTATTTCGGGGCTTTAAATATGAACAAATTTAAAAATAGTTATTTTGAGCGATTTCTAAAAGAATCAACAGAATCTTATTTGATTCCGTTGAAGTGCTTTCTACCATTTTAATAAAAAAAAAAAACATTTGCACAAGATATATAAATAAGTTTCTTTCAGATAATTAGTGTATTCTCGACTTTTAGTTCTGTTTCGACGAAAAGCCTGTATATCCAAAGGATCAAAGTTTGTATTTCCACTTTTCTCCACCATCTTCATTCAAACGGGTGATGGAAATTGAACATAAAATACAAAAAAAAAAAAAAAAAAAAAAGTTAATTCTATATATGCATAACTATTATCCGAAAAGGAAAAATGTTTATGTATGCTATGCAAGTATTATAGTTAATGTAAGTACTGCAGAAAAATCCCCGCCAATGCAGCAATTTTCTTTATTTAGTATTCTTATTTATTTTTTGGCTCCAAGTCGCATCGGTCATAAGTTCAGAACGTGTATTTTATTTGTAATATTTTTTTTTTGCATAAGTTTTCTGAAGTGAATTAAAAGATAAGAATTACGTATATATGAACAAATAATTCGAGATAAAAACCAACATTTTTAAAAACAATGTTTTTATATGGTGGCAAAGTTTATGAAAAAAATTATTAAATATTAGTTAAATCTGGTCTCAAATATCTAAATATTGCATTGTTAGGCAAGTAAGAACGGTTACCAAAATTTCAGAGCTCTAGCTTGATGGGAATTTGGTTAAATTAACGATAGAAAATTTGATGACACACTGTTACACACTCAGACAGACACCAAGTGAAATACATAAAAACGTTAAAACTAACTAAAATTAATTAATTCATCCGGTAAATTAAATGGTTGGGATGCAGTTTAACCCAACCACCCTTTGGTGAGAAGAATGACTTGGCAATAATTTGCCAAATGTGGCTACCCTGGTCCGTTTTACGGACTTAACGTTCATCCAAAAAAATCGCCAAGTTTGGAGCCAATTTTTGAAATCGTGCCGAGTGGTTGGGCTAAACTGCATTATTAAAGAAAATATTACCTAAAACTTGTTGCAAATGTCTAAATATTGCAATCTTAGGCGAGTAAGAACGATTCTTAAAGTTTCAGAGCTCCAGCTTGATGGGAAGTTGGTTAAATTAACGATCGAAAATTTGATGACATCCACCCACCAAATGAAATACATAAAAACGTTTTAAAATGTACAATAATACATCTCAAGAAAGGTTAAAAATTACTTTAATATTTCTTTTAAAAACCGACATATATTAATTTATAGCAAATCAGATTAGAATTATCAAGGGTTTTTGAATTATTTTTTAAAGACTTTTGCATTAGCACTGATGGTATCAGATGTTCACATAAAAATAATACATCAGAAGCACTTATGGGATCTGTCAATCTTGTTATCCATCGACGAGAAAAATAGAAGCTTTAAACTTATATTGCCTCATAAAGTGCTATTATCAAATCAATAAAAATAATAGTAAATATTCACATGAATGAAATACTCAGACTTGTTATGTTAAGTGCAAATGTGACGGATTTTAAATTCTGCTATCCACATGTAGCTCAATTTTAAGCCAATTTAGCATATGTTTAGCATATTGTTGAAAATTTTTATGAGTAGACAAAATCACCGATTTCTAGTATCAAGCATTAGAATCAGGAAAATATGTCAATCGTATATGTGTTTAAAAAGAAGTGTATTTTTTTTTACTATGAGATTTGCTTCATGTAATGCATGTATTTTCTTTGTTCAGGTGTCGTTGGGATGCTGAGAATTGCAGAAGACGGCGACCCAAATGATGAACCAGTGAGACGACATTAGACCCGACCTTGCGACTCTCACCTGTTCCCAAAGTTGAAAGAATACAGAAAGGAACGTGACTGTCGTTCTGACGACATGGCGAAAGCTGACATTAAAGCTTAGTGTTGACAACAATAACTGGAACTTTTCTGCGACGGATTTGCCCGACTAGTTACAGATTGACGCTAGTGAGTGGAAAGGATTGGGGACTACATCGAAAAGGGAATATGTAGCTTTAAGGTACAACAGAAACTACGAACATCAGGTAACAAATAAAAAAAAGTTATAACCTTGTAGCAAATACTTTTTCAAAGAAGCCTAATAAACACACGTACAAATTTCCTCAAACCTTAAGGCGCTTAACCCTAAACGGCTTACACCAAATCTCTTCAAATGTTAAAATAAATCTATTGCATTCTAAAATAAATTTACAAAAATATTGTAATATGGGCAACTCGGCAATTTTTTCCCCTTTCAACTAACATATGGTTTTCTTTTTGATTTTATATTTTAGCTCCCGGATTCTTCTCAATCAAATGGAACGGGAAGCAAATTAAGTAAACTTCGGAAGTGGTGTGAATAGATGAGATCAAATCCTATAAAAACGAGAGAGAATTGAACTGAATATAATTAAGCTGACTGTAATAAGAAGAGTGTTAGTGGGGTGTGGGTGGAAGTATTCTGGAGGGTGTTGTAGATTAGGTGAGATTAGGACTGAATGCTTTCGAAGCAATTACAGTGGGTATTCGCATCGTATTCCAGTTAGCATATTTTTGATGGATTACAGAACTTTTACCACGGGGGATTTAGAAGGTAAACAGTTTGAGAGTCCTTCTTCCTTATTGAAGGAGTTAATTAACGTATATTCGAGATAGAAGTGACTATTTTATTTACTACTTTTATGTACTTTGTCTGTATCTGTGCTTGAACTTAAATTGAAATTTAGATAATGAGAATAACATTTGAGACGACAGACGAGACAGGTAATTGGATGTCGTCACAAGATATATGCCTAATAGTATTTAAGCAATATAAATATTCGAATAAACAGCCGTTCAAAACATCTTCATATCAAGAAGCAAGATTTAATAATTAATAAGTATCGGGGTAAATTCGAACGCTTTCTCTCTCTCATAACAGTTGATATAATTAATAATTCATTTTATTTCTGTGTAACTTTAATTAAAGTTCAAACTGACTGTTTTAGGAGTTTTGTAAACTTCAAATCGTAACTATACACGTGAAGGAGTTTGTTAAATCAGAATTACCTGTAAGAACAAGCCCTTGATTAAGAAACACCGTGTGTTCTACAAAAAAGTGGAATTATGACAAAACAGAGATTCTGGAATCAACGCGGAAGAGGAAATAAAATTAAGAGCTGAAGTTATTGAATAAACAGGTGTTTTTCGGAAGAAAACGGATTACTTGATATTGGAGGAAGTTTCATAAAGTGATAGAATATATTAAAGAAATTCTTTTTCCACATTCTTTTTCTTTACCAGCGTAAACATCCAATGAATCCTCTTGAACTAGAACCTGAATGAATTAACTAAAACTATTTCTTGGAGCATTCTTGCAATTTTTTTTTCCAAGTTGTGAAAAAGCACTTACAATAAAAATAATTTGCATACACGTGCATTTTAACACGTGCATTAAACATAATATTTGGAAAATAAACTAATTAATATGAATGTTGTAGCTTTCATTTTATATGTAAATACTCACTTTGCATGTAAATTAATGTATTAAGTGTATTAGCAAGTTTATGATCTGTATTACACAAAATCCACCGATCATATGAGCATAAGGGGACACAGTACCTTAAGGGCTTCCGTTAATAATGAGCTCTTGAGATAAACTTTCAAACTCCCGTCTACCCGCCATTTTGATGTCGTGAACTTAATTTTAATTCCACGGAATTTAGACTTTAATTCTCACATCTTTACTATTTGATCTATTTGAATGCAATAAAGTGCACCTGAAAGAGCAAAAAATGATTGCTTCTGTGGAATTACTTTTTTCCTCCGATTTTTAAAAAATAATTTTAACCCTATTTTAATGATTCGTTGGTGAGGTTTGCCGGTTTTGAAAATATTTTTTTAAATATTTTTAAAAATCGGAGGAAAAAAGTAATTCCACAGAAGCTTTCATTATTTTTTTTGCTTTTTCAGATGCATTTTATTGCATTCAAATAGGTCAAATAGTAAAGATATGAGAATTAAAGTCAGAATGCCATAGGATTGACATTACGACCACGAAATCAAAATGGCGAGTAGGCGGGAGCCTTAAGAGATAGGAAAGCAACTGAAGAAAACTCGAGACTAATCAAGCGAAATTCTTTATTATCAATGCCTGGTATTTAAAAGGATCTCTCCGGTGAGAGTTCCTAGCTATCAGTTCTAATTATAATTGAAATTAAGTTCTCTTACCGAGGCGTCTGTTCTAATCACTTGATGGTCCTTTGATAAATATAAATGTCCAATCCTTTGTCATCGCCACAATTCACAAGTCGAGTCACTTACTCCGGATAGTAGCATTCCCTACCCTCTATATCTCTTCTCAATTTCTCCTTACTTATATATCATTATATCTGAATCACTTCCATTTATTCAGACCTGAATTTAATTAACATTATCAAGTTTTATTTAGGTTGGGAAGAAATTGTTATTTCATGTAATAAATCTCAATAGAAGTCCCTAAGGGTAGTGAAAATCGAGAATAGCTTAACGTCGCAACCTTAAAAAGGACTAAAATATCGAAAACACACACACACACACACACACACACACACACACACACACACATTCACACACACACACACACACACACACACACACACACACACACACACACACACACACACACACACACACACATTTTCTTTAACAGGGTATCAAATCATTTCATTGACATTCAAAATTTAAACTGTTTTTTTCTTAGCTTTTTATTTGTCATGTAGGTCATGTACTTGAATTGCTAAGGCCTTTTTGTTATCATCATAAATTTTTGAAATTGTTCGGGTTGTTTTTCATAAATTATTTGATGATTCTGTGTAAGGAATAAGGATTCCGATAAATTGTTATAACTTAAAAATTCAAAAAAATTAGATAGAGCCGTTTGCTTAATGTTCTTCATCGTTTCTGATAGAAAAAGAATGGTAAAATTGTAAATAACATTTGTGCAACTAAACCCATGCGCAGATTTGTGACACACACCCATTGTTTTGAATTTGCGCGAAAAATAATTGCTTAAAAAATTTGAAGAAGTAGTAAAAATGTTTTTTTTAAAAAAATTAAATATTTCTTTTTTAAAAAAAGAATTAAAATTTTTAATAATTGCCAATTATAAAACGAATTTTTTTTAAAATAAAGAATGTATATTTTGTTTTGTTTACATATGGTGAACTTAAAACTTTTTGAAAAAAATTCTAATAAAAATTTGTTCACAGGGTACCATGTCCTCCCCCATCCCTTTTTAAAATTTTAATATTACTTGTTATTCAAAAAATTTAACAAAACGGTCGATCAAAAGTTTTTTTACTAATGAAATTAATTACCGAAAAAGCTTGAGAAATTGTATTCTTTCACTAATTTGAAGAATAATTATGATATATTTCTTTTAAACATAGGTAATGCAAGTAATAAATGTCATCCCAAATCTCTAATAACCATTAATTCCTTCATTTATTGTATGAATTGAGTTGCATACATATATTTAAATTTTATATAATTTAAAAGACAAACTTTTTTTCGTCTCCAAAGCAAATTATTAGTAAAATTATATATATATATATAATTTTACTAATAATAAAGTTATAAATATTTTAAACGTTACTGTGTTGAAAGTGCATCGTAATGTGTTTTAAAAACTCTCGCTGTGCAACATATCCTTTTTGTTTATTACAATACAATTCATCCAATATATAAATATTTACATAAGAGGTAAATCTCACAAAAATTTCAGTTTTTTTTAAAATTCAGTAACATTTCTTATTTTTATTGCAAAAAAAAATAAAATAAAATGTGAATTAAAAATAAATTTTATTAGTTAAAAATTAGTGCTCTCAATTTATAACCTGGATTTCTTATTCTTAAAATCTTAGCAGTATATTAAAATGGTTTAATAACATGTATAAAATACGATTAATTAAATTTTTTATTAATTTTATCAATGTATTTGACAAAAAGTTTCAGCCATTGTTTTTTCCAAAAAGTTTCATCCTTGTTGGGAAGGGGGACATACTTCTCACTCTCCTAGCAAGTTTAGTTTTTGTTAACGTCGCGCTAGAAACAACGAGAGGGCTATTGGCGACGGACCTAGTAATTTTGAACCACGGTCAAGTGACGAGGACGACACCTGAGCTGGCATCTCTCTCTCCTAACTTCCATACTACGCCATGGGAGGACTTTGGGACCCTACAGATTTAACGTGCATCAGCCCGACTACACTGCGGGTCTTTAGCGGTCAAGGAACGAACCCGCGACTAAACGAAAATCGCCGGCCATGAATCCGAAACCATGACTACTAGGCTATAGAGGGCACCCTCCTAGCAAAGGCACTTACAGCAGGAAATCAATAATCCCAAATTTTTGAGGGAAAAAAAATCAAAATTCATTTGAGAGTTAAAATTAAGAAATCTCTTTCTACAATATAATGTTCAAATCGAAAAGTTTTCGTAAATTTTTTGTCTTTGTTTCTAAAATATGCTCAAGTTATCCACGCAACAAGGTGAATTTTCCCATCCATCCATATTTCTCATCAAGTGTTTGAGACGAGAACCCAGAACATGAGAAATTTCTCCTTTTGTATATTTTGTTTTATATTTTGTATTTCATTCTGCAGACGCCAATTTCATTTCATATTAATAAAGAGACTAATTTTTATCTCTAATAAATTATATTAGAACTAACATTAAAAAACACAATCACTTTTAGCAAATGGCAGAAAAGCAACTCGAGAAAGAATAATGTACCATAATACTATTTAACCCTGATAATCAATCCTAAGAATGAATTTGCAATTTGATTTGTTGGATATCCATTTATGATTTCCTATTTTAATATATATATATATATATATATATATATATATATATATATATATATATTAAATTACTAAATATAAATTAAAAAAATACAATTCCTTAAAATTACAAAGATTGCTTAGAAATTTGTTTTATGGATTATCGAAGAAAAATGAATATAAATTTTTTAAAAATAATTAAATAGAAAAACAGAAGGTTTTATATCATCATACACTAGTACGAAAAAGAATCTAACTACATGTAAAAAAAAAAGAAGAAAAAATTCAAATATCTAAGTAAATAAATAAAAATAAGAGTAAAATATGCATAACTGCAGAACTAGGCAAAAAATTGCAAACAAATTGGAGAATAAACCCAAGAACAAAATGAACCATAACATTTTAAAATTCTGATTCAGGCTTATGACAGATTTGCAGGTTTAACACACAAACAATATTTTTAAATTCATGTTAACCTGAAAGTTTCGCTTATGTGTACTATAATAAAATTTCCTAATGACTGTCGAAGTGATTGGAAAAATTTCTGGACCCGTTACTTAAAGATAAATAAAGTAACATTGCTTAGAAAACTAAATTAGTTAAGAAAGTTGAAGAAAACAGAATGATCTGCATCCATTTTAAGTTTTATCTGACCTCAATTCTAAGGATTTTTTTTACAATTTACTGCAAGAGGTCGAGAAATGACAAGTCAATATCTAAAGAATAAGGGGCAAAGTTAAAGAAACAAATTGTTTCTTTCTACTAACATTAGGCTTCTATTAAATAATGGTTGTCTTTTATTTTTATTCACTCGAATAAAGAAGAGTAAATTGACGAGTAACCCTGACACTCAATAAATAAGTCAAAAGAATCTGTCAAGATGTTACATTGAACAACATTAATAGATTGAAGCATTCTTAAGAAAGTAGTTTACTGGTAATTTGAACAAGCATTTCTGGATTACTTAACGAGTATATCTTAGAAATTCAAATGAAATTCTTATATGCACTTTATAAGTTGCATATATCAGCACAAACATGTTTTATTCCAAATTAATATGTATTTGGAAGTATATATTAAATTAGATATGCATTGTTTATATATGTTACGGTAAATGTAATAAACTGGTGATTATGTGTAATTACTGGTGATTGTTCATAATCACCACTAAACTTGGTAAATGTAATAAATTATTGAATATTTATCACATTTACAGGGTAGTTTATAAAATCTCCACTCGTAATGGGTAATGTTATAAAAGTCGATACATTTTCCAAAATTTATGATGTCATGTGCACGTTATTTCAGTATTATTTCTAATTTCGTATTGGATAGACGTTTTTTTTTAAAATTAAAATATTGAATGATGGACGATATGCACGAACGTTTTAATTTCAATTTATTAAATGTTTTGGACACTAAGAAAGCGAAAAGCGGTTTTCTTACGAAAGAAAGACATAACTTGTTAATAAAAGTGAATGATAGTAAACACAAAAGTAGCAGAAAAAACCGGAAGATTATCAAAGACTAAAAGATACGACGTAATGAAAGTAGACAATGTTGAAAAACTAATCTTTCACATAAGTAAAGATAGCTCTAATATAGGATTTTATGTGTATTTTGAAGAACTTTTTACCATAATTCATGGAGCACATTTATCAAATGACCATGGTTGCAGAAACAGAATGTTAAAAGAACTTCGAAAAAAATACAAAAATGTTACTGTCGAAGCAGTGGTGATTAACTTAAACGTGTGTGAAAGTTGTCAAAAGAAATCAAAGTTACTCAAGAAAGGACTAGTTGTTAGGCCAATGGTCTTTCAAGAGATGAACGCAAGATGACAGGTCGATTTAATTGACATGCAGTCGCAACCAGATAATGATTTACTTGAAGTAAGATATCGTTAAGCTACAAAATAATCTGAATTTATTACATTCCCCATTACGAGTTGGGGATTTTATAAATTTACCGATAATTGTGATAAATATTCATTAATTTATCACATTCACCAAGTTTAGTGGTGATTTTGAATAATCACCACTAAACTTGGTGAATGTGATAAATTAATGAATCACCAATTCATTATATATGTTACGGTAAAAATGATATTAATCACCTTTACCGTAACATATATAATGAATTGGTCGAGTAATTGAGTAATCTCTTCTGATTGTTAAAAAAGTGAACGTTTAGTAAATTTAATGCTATGTGTGTAGTTATATTATCGTTATTGTTGTTAGTTTAATGGGATTAATATTATATATATTTTATGGATACCGTACGACTGTTAGCGACATCTGAGACTTCAAGGCAAAATTGTTGAAGTAGTCCTATTGGTGCGATTGAAACATGATAATTTAATCTTTTCAAAAATCTGTATATACTGTGATTCAGTTTACTCGCGATAGTTAGGTTTCGTGGTAGCCGCGATTCAAGTGTTCCGCGAGCTACAATATTAATGTAAATTAAACTATAATATAAATTGTAACATCTATATGAATTTTCTGTGTTACGTCTATACTCTTTCGACATTATATATATATATATATATATATATATATATATATATATATATATATATATGGGGTAGGGTGAAATGTTACAATGCATTTAATAGGAAGTTCTGACGTCATCTTCAAATTATACTAATTTCAATCGCATAAAAAAGAAGCCATAATAAAACCGCTAGTAATGCGAGCTCGCGAGTTATTGTGGACGACTGTACAGCTTGTTGGGAGTTATGGTTTGTTAATTATGGTGAATACCTTAGCCCTCCAGTGGTAAAATTTAAAAACTTTAAAAAGCAGCTTAAACATTTTAGATGATGTTCTTATCTCGTGTGACCACAATTCGGAAGAAAATATTTAATTTCTCTATTCCCTTCGGAAAGTGTTTCAGTATAACTGACAGTATATAATCTGACAGTGTTTGAAACATTTAACTGCGATGATTATTATTTTTATTTTCCATAAGAAAAGGATATTCAAGCAAAAATAAAATTTCTGACGAAAATCATCATTTGGGTGGAAATATTTCAGATTTAATGTCATTATTAAGGGAGACATCAAACTTATAACTAGTTTTAAAAGGCATATATAAGAAAAGAGTGCAAAAATATTACACAACTCTGCTGAAATTAAAGCACGAAAAATAAATTTACTTAATTTAAATTTTCTTTTACGTTTATGTGACAGTATTATTGATTAAAGTAACTATTTTTAGGTTTGAACACATGTATTTGTTATCTGTTTTGTACTTAAAATTTCTTAACATTTTATTCATTCAATCACTTTTTTACTTACTAAGCCTCATTGCATATTTGCACACACAGGTCCCAATATCTCGTGGTGGTTCTACCAGATTTTATGCAAATAAAAATAGCAATTAGAAAACATAGAACAAATAGAAAACAATTGAAAAATTGTGCTTTTGTTAAAACTGATGGCTTGTGAAGGCTCTCTCTATTTGTTATTCAAAGGGTGTCTACCGATTCCTCAAAATAATCTCGAAATAAAAAAAAATCATGAAATCTGGGAGAAACATTCCTTATTTTTGTCATTCTTTCTTCAATCTATTGTTAGGATTTCTATTTTTTTTTTCTATTAAAACTTGATTTTGATGAAGTGTCATGAAAACATTAATTATCTTACTATTGAAAAAAAATGCTAGATTTATATATTATGCCATTATTTAGAATTTAGGCTGAGTTAAGTTTCAGTGGGTTAAAGTAGTTATGCCCATCTATTGGAAAAAAAAGTTTAATTAACCGTATATTTTATAATACTTATATTTACAGAAATATTGAAAATTATTTTTAAATCAAATTGTTCAAAACATAATGAAGAGGAATTTTTCAAAAATAACTTTTGAGTCAATTCTGGTATTATTTTACTTGATCATTACTTTCTTTATAGTTATATTGGCTCGATTCGATTCATTGAACATCGGAATTATTAATTTTCTGGTTGACTCAAACAAAAGATTCAGAGATAAACATTTGAAGAAAATGGATGGTTTTTTGGAAAACTCCTTTCTTGGTTTCTTGCATGAAAGGTTTCCCAGAGAAATAGTGGGACCTTATAGATAGTCATTTATGACATTTCCATACTTTAAGGCTCCCGTCTACCCGCCATTTTGATTTCGTGGACGTAATGTTAATCCTTTGGAATTTCGACTTTAATTTTCACATCTTTACTATTCGACCTATTTGAATACAATAAAGTGCATCTGAAAGAGCAAAAATAATGACTGCTTCTGTGGAATTACTTTTTTTCTCCAATTTTTAAAAATACTTAAAAATATTTTTTAAAGACCAGAAAACAAGTAAACGAATCATTAAAATAGGGATAAAAATATTTTTAAAAATCGTAAGAAAAAAATAATTCCACAGAAGCATTAATTATTTTTTGCTCTTTCAGATGCACTTTATTGCATTCAAATACATCAAATAGTAAAGATTTGAGAACAAAAGTAGGAATCCCATAGGATTAATACTACGTCCATGAAATCAAAATGGACGGTAGACATGATTTTTAGTCACCATAATCAAATTTAAATTATTAATATTTAAAAATTACTCATAATATTTCACATGAAGCATATGTGATTCATACCGTCTAACAAATACGTTACCTGTGAGATTCGTTTTCTTCACGAGATTATTAACGTGTTAATAACATAATAATTTTTTTTTGATAAGAAGTATTATATTGCTGGAAAACGTTAATTGTTAAGTACACGTTACAAATTCATAAGGTACTTAAAGATCAATTTTTAGCATGTGTTATCATGTTGTTTTGAGAAAAGGGATTCAACAAAAAATGCCAGGGCATAAATAAAAGATACATGGCGTTAGGTTAAAAAAAAATGACATTACAGTACATTATGATTGCAATAATTATATTTGGTTTGTATAAGATATATTTACATTACTACCATATCTTTTTAATTTAATATTTTTTATGGTTTGTTTAATTTGAATATCCGAACAGAATAGTAGTGTCTACTTTAATAATTTATCGTCTGCTCTTTTAATATTTGATTAAGTAATTGATTTTTATGACAGAATCGTCTTTTTGTTGAGTATTTAATTTAATAATTGACGGAATCTTTAATCTTTTTGCTGTTAACATTGGCAACGTTTTTGTACTTAAAAATGTTTTTCTTGTGAAAATAAACATGCATTAGGAATTTCAAGAAGGTATTTTTTTTCTTGATTCAGGTTTCTCTGAAGTCTAGAGATGGGAAAAACTCTTACTTCACGCTAATTAATATTCATTTTGAATAATTCTATTTTTTCAAGAACTTAATGGATCGAAAAAATCTTAGAGCATATTAAAATGGAACGAAAAAAACCAATTTGAATTTTTAACATGTAAAACATGTTGATGATAATTTCTTAAAAATTTAAAACGTTCTGATATCTTTCAAATAAATTTGCAACCAACAGGTTGGATTTTGTTTTGTACGCTCATGTTCTATAAACTGACATTAATTCAAACATATTAAGGGATTTCTTCTAATTTAAAATATTTTTTTTTCAGGACTATGCAATTTATGTTTTCTTTCATTTCAGGATTTCTTTAAAATTAGTTTTAACGTATATACGTTTTTTTGCCAAATCTGATTCAATGATTAATATTTCGAATGAGGTAAAACCGTTACTGAAATATGTTATTCATCTTAAATAATAATTATAATTAATATGAAAGCTATTATTACTTTAAGAATAAAAAAAAATATATTGACTTTTTTTTTCTCCCGTTTTAACACCAGCTAACTTGACACCTTTCCTGAAAATTCCTCGATAAAATAGAATTATTCAAAACGAATATTAATTGGCGGAAAATGCGCGTACTTGCGAGATTCAGATTACAAAAGCAATTACCATCAAGAAAAGAAAATACTCTTTTCAAATTCCTAATGTATTTTCATTTTCACAAGCAAATTATTCTAAAATGCGAAAGCTTTGGTAATGTTAGCAATAAAAAGAATAAAATCAGACGATTCTGCTATAAAAATCAATTATGAAATTAAATATTAAAATAAGAGCAAACGATAAATTATTAAAGTAGACTGTAATAATCAGTTCAGATATTAAAATAAAGGTAGATGATAAAATATTAAATTAATCTAGCTTAACAATGTAAATTTAACTTAAGCAAACGTAATTGTTTTAATCATAACTTGTTACAACGTCAATCTTTTTAGCTTAACAACATGTATCCATTATTTCATGCCATTTTTGTTGATGCCATTTTCTCAAAATAACAACATGTTAGCGCACATTAAAAATAATAATCTATTAATTAAAAAAAATCTTCAAGAAAAGCAAAACATCTTTAGTGAATATTGAAATTATTTTTAAAGTTCTCACAATTATTTAAATCTTAATAAATCTTGGGATCTTGAATGGTCCCACCATTCTTGCTTCATTACGGAGACTCTCCCCCCTGGATGAATAAAAATTTTGAATGTAAATATCCTTAGGAAGTTCTAAGCCTCACCAACTAAAAATCCACATCTGCTCCAGTTCACGAGATTTACACTGCGTTACACCCGTGTACCGTACGGAAAGCTATCAAAGTTGTTCTGGTGCAAAAAATGCCTTTTATCCATACTACTCAGAGAAAAGGTTTTCTAAAACATAGTCAACTGAAGTAGAATCATTGATAATTTGCTCGTATATAAATCGACTTTTTAATATAGAAATATCTGACATGGGTTGATTTAAGGTAGTTAGAAGCTAAACGAGGATTATTGTCAATGAATTTCGTTATTTTAAGCCACGGTCAAGTTGTTTACCTCCATAGAACATCATTTATGCATTTTTGAATACTTTTAATAAAACTTTCAGTTATTGTACAGTTCTCACATAACTAAATGTCTTAATATTTGTACAATAAGAGACGTTATTGGTATTGATCAATTATTTGAATTGAACAAGAATATTATATCATGTGTTGGAGTAAGAAAAGGGACCATTAAAATATCAAATGACTCATATCTATTTACATCGACATACTCGTTTATTAATGAGCAGTTTCGGAATTTGGATTTGTTCTGTTGAATATATTATATGTAATTGCGCTTTTATTAGTTCACGTTGGCTGATATATTCCTCTTCTGATTTTTCAAATCCCTTCATTTCTTTTAGATCATTTTAGATTAACCCAGGATTAATTCAAATCATGAAAAAAAATAATTAAATGTTAAACATATGAATTCATAGTCATCGTGTTGCTTATGAAATGTGATGGTAATACCGACTACCGACCAACCAATTCAAAAGTTCTCAATATTTGACATTATTTTAATTTTTTTTATTTACAGATTATTTTTATTAATTTCCATTATTTAATAAACAGTATATGGATATATTTCTTAAGCCCAAAATTGTTTGTCATTATCATAGTTCTACTCTAGTTCACACAAATCTAGAACTCTACAAAATCGACAGTTCGCGGGAAAAAAAATAACCCCTTAGGTGGCTAATTAAAAAAAAAACCAAATAGAAAATATTTTTATAGCAAAAATAATGTTATTAATTATATTTTTTTACTGAACATATTTTGAGGATAATTTTCATAATCTTAAATCAACAAGAATATGCATTTTAATCGTATACATATATATTAATTGTAGACATAGTAGATTAACATATAACACTGAACTCTCAGACTTACTTCTATTTCGAATTTTTAATTTGAATACGATGCATTTGTAATATATACATATAAAAAAAAAAACGTTCTAACGAACTGAATTAAGATTATGATGTCTAATCTGCTTACTAGATGCAAAGATAAATTTTCAAAGCTGTTCAACATGCAGTTGAACATCCAAAGCTTTCAACTTCGGTTTGATTAATCACAAGAAAACCTTCAAGCGCTTTTTGTGCAGGTTTCGTAAACCTCTTTCTATTTGATGAATGATTCCCAAGAATTAAGTGACTGTAGGCATGTATGGCGAAACAAATGGGTTTAGATAATATATATATACAGAAATTAAGATTACAATATTTTTACTGATAGAATAACAACATTTGAATTTTCCTGTCTATACTTAAAAGTAGATAGCATATTTCACAATTTTATAATTTGATATTCTGTGATTAAATTTATTTATTTGCTTTTAAAATTCCTACGCTCAATGATTCAGATTTGAAATCAAAATTATTTTCAAAAATAAACAATAAAAGTATTTACTTGTTATTGGAAATTCTAGTTAATAACTTTCTCAAAATATCGTTTGCTAGTAGATGAATTATATATTTTTTATACAACTGTTAAATTATATTTGTTTAAATGAAACCTTTTGCTATTTTATAATAGATATAATGTATTAAAAAAAATCATAGCAAATTGTAATTCAACAGCTTGAGTTCTGGTTTAGTGTTTTTATATTATTTTGGAATTCAGCCTCTGAGCAGTCAATTCTAGCTTTAGTTATAATATTGTTTTAGTTATTTCGTCAAATTGATCACTTTATTCATAAAATCTTCGGAAACTGGTACAGATGTGAAACAATTCTTGTGTGAGCGCAACATTTGAAAATAGTTGATGTTAAGCATGTCACAACTGGTATTTCTTATTATCTATATCAATATTTTTTTTATTTATAGTAATAATATAACTGGATAAATTATATTTCAATAAGCTACTCTTTGGCTTTACATTCCATTCGAATCATTTTGCAACACTCTCTTTGAAAGCAATCTTAATATTAATGCGAAAACAAAATATTTATATTTCGGTAAACAATCCCAAACATTTTTTACAAAAGCCAACCGCAAAAATCATAGTTAATGAAGCCTTTAATCGATGATTCTGAGATCAATTTTGACATGTTATATAACCTGAAACGATTGTCTACAATATTAATGATAAGTAATTAAATTTTCCTCATCGGTTTCCTAGCATTTTTGAAAAAGCTATGCATGAAACGTGAGCATTAGTGGTCCAAAACCAGTCTCCGAATTGCCTTGTCTGTTTCGGACTGATGTTAGTATCACGCAGCTCTTCCTAGTGGCAGGTTAGGAAACCAAAGGTGATAAATGGGAGAATGCTTTGTTTCCTCTACTTCCGGGTTATTATCTTGCCGGGCACTTCTACTTTCTAACTCTCTGGTAGTTACTCTGAATATGACCACAAGTTGCAAAATGCTTAGTGTATCAGAGATTTGTTTCTTTTTTGTTTGTTTGCTTCCTACCTCGCTTTGCCTAAACATTGTTTACCAGATTCGCCAGAGCGTTACAAAGGAGAATAAAAGCTTCACTAGCAATTCTTATGCAAATGCGGCAGAGGGTATCGCATTCAAAGCGAGGATTAATACGATTGGAAAACAAAACCGTATCCTTCAGTGTACCGTTCTTTTCAGACAGAATGACGAATGTGATAGTTACTGGACAGAAAGATGAGCAAGCAATTAAGGAATGTAAAAAAAGACTCCAAAAGCAATCAGGATGATAAGGCTAAAATAGAATTGCAGTTCTGAAAGAATACTCTACCTAAACATTTTGATATGCTTAGACAGTAGTTTATTTGTTATTTATTTATATCCCAAAAATTGTATTGATTGCAATTCAATGAGTTTCTTTACCATAAATCTGAATAACTATTGTGATAGAGATTAGAAAATCTTTACAAAGGAGTTCGTTTTAAAAAGACCTGGTTTTTCGTTAATTTTCGCCATAATTTTTCAGAAATAAAGAGGTTAACTATGTCATATTTTCGCATTCAAATGTGATTATATTTTCATATAAGAGGTATAAAATCTAGTTGAAATTATTCCAAATGAATAGTCTCGAACGCAGGAACTAAAACAGCATAACATATTCTGGCGAGTAACATATTAATATTGGAGATTTTCAGATATTTTGGTCTTTTCCTAGCATTTTATAATTAAGTTCTGTTAGGGAATATTGAGGAAATAGAGTTTAATGACTGTATATACTGTTTGCATGAATAAAGAATAACGAGTATCTGCACTTTATAGTTAGTTCTCCAGCGAAGCAGAGATCAAAAGCTCAAGATGCCAAGGCTAAGCATATCATTAATTTTCTTAAAAATAAGATTAAGATTCGAGTTAAATATGATTTGCGAGCTATTGTTTCGATATATATTCATCGAAAAATAAAAAAAGAAACGTGATATGGTTCACAGATAACATATGAGGTTTTATTTTACTTTTTCATAGATTTTCAGTTACAAAGTATAATTGTAGGAAATTCTATTCTCAGATTCTATATATGTTGAAATCTTACAAATATATTACCATTTAAATGATAGAAAGAACCCTTCACTAATTAATTCAAACATATACATAAATAGATTTTGCGAATTAAGAAATTTGCAATTACAGTTTTTAAAAGAACTTAAATGGGACACATTTGTTGTTCTATTAACTTAAAACATTTCAACACATGAAATTTAAATGTTTGTTCAAATAAATCATTGGATTTTCTTACTCCTAAAAGGGTTAATTAACTTAAAATCTTCATTAATTTAGTGTGAATCAACCCTATGCATCTTTTATTTCGTAAATTAGTTTCATATCGATTTTAATTTCCTAGCAATAAAACATATTCAACTGAGTCGAAAAATTCTTTATGGAAGCATCCTGTTTTATCAGAATGAACACTACAATTGTGGCGTCAGATATCTCAGATGCGTATTTTTTTTTTTTTTTTTTTGCTAGAGCCAACCAACACTTGTAGAGATCGATTTTTCTTCTCTTCTATACCTTAGGCTAGTTACAATATTTATGTCTTCAACATTGAGAGTCCACTTGTCCTGGTGTGACGTAGATGAACGTAACGAAAAAGACGAATGATGATGTTTTTTGTTTTTTTTCTTATACGTATCATTTTTATATACATGTTTTTTTACTATATTTTTTCCGTATTTTTTTAAATTTTATTTCACTGTCTCTAAAGCGTTATTTAGTACTGATTTAGTATTTGTGTTGTTACAAAAATCCCTATTTGGTCGGTCTAAAGTGAAATCAATGGAATAAGAAGGATAGTGACAAATGACTCTTTATTTACAAATATTTAGGACAAGACGAACACAGACAGTGAAACTTGCATAGCACAATAAGGAAATACAACACATGTACCAGGGACAAAAACAACTCTTACACAAATTAGCCACACAGATACAAAGCAGTACTTGTAATATTGTCACAGTGCTTTTAATAATGTTCAGCTCACTTGGTTACAAGTTCGTACAAAAGACAAATCTCCAAGGTAGTATTTTGCATAGATTCCGACAGCTCTAACAGACTCCCAGACAGATACAGGCCGTTACCCGATATATTCGCCAGCCCAATTTCGATAACTTTCCTCTGCCAGTTCCCAACCGATTCCCTCAGATTTCGCATTTGTCCGTATTCATTGCTGTCTCGGCCAGTTGCTAACTCACAGGAAAAATTTAGGCTAAGTCCATAACTTTTATTCTATTGAAATTTCGGGAAGATTCCAGCACTTTTGAGAACTTTCTTATAGTCCCCGAAGTCACCAAATCCTTTGCCAAGGTTGGGGCTATTGCTTAAGCTTTCCTTGGTGACCGACGAAAATGTTATATTTCTTTTCTCTGAAAAGAGTAACGTTGCAGTGAAGCACCAACGCAAATTTGTATTAGTATTACACACATGTATTTACTGATAGCTCTTCCGAGAAAACATTTCAAATGATGGTTTTAGGGCTAATCTTGTATAACCAGATGTAAGCTTTAAACAATGGGAAGCAGGATCTGGAGCAACGCTTCAAACTTTAATGATGAGCTATTTGCGATCTAAGAGACCCTTTAAACTTTACTGGTGAGCCATAAGCAATCTAAGAGACCCTTCAAACTTTACTAATGAGCTATTAGCAATATAAGAGACTCCAAGCTATATTTGTCATTGACCAATTAAAATATGGCTCACGGTAAAGTGATTTTTTGTGACTCAAGGATTGACTTGTGGGTTATACAACGTAGAGGCACGTGGTTTATCGAACACTTTCATACTTATTTATGAACTATAAAAGGTATGGGAAGGATCTGTTTCGTGCAGTGGATGATGATCATGTGGGAGTTAAAGGAAATGAAAAAGCGGGTCAATTGGCCAAGGAAGTAAATGAGAAAATTTGCAATTAAACAATTTTTGGCACCCTCTTTGAATGCGATCGCAAAACATTAACTCAAAGATCTGTTAATTAAATAGAGGTATGGTAACCCTTCTCGAACCGCTTGCAACCAAGAAGCGAAAAGCTAGAAAATCCCAATTTCGCATGCACACAGATATGAAAATTGAGAGCGCATGCGTACTTGTAATCTGGGTATTTATGCGCGTGCAGTCATCAAAAGAGCACAGCGGAAGAAGAAAAAGAGTTTTTGCCGAAGCAAAAACTTCTTAGGTGGTTTCGACATGATCGGACGCCATCTCATTACGTAAGACGCTTACTTGACTATTTTGACTCAATATTCAGAAATAATTGGATTGGGCTTGACTGTGCTATCTCAAGGCCCCCCTAGATAACCTGATTTATTTCCTCTTGATTATTTTTTCTGGTGTGCCATGATGAGCATTGTGTGTGACAAGCCTTCTAATTCTAAAATGAGCCTAGTGCCACGAATCTCCATTGCTGCTACAATCAGCGAATCACCAAATATTTTCAAAACCCATGTATTCATGTCAATGGGCGTAATTTTAATCATCCCTTCTGATGTTTGTAAAATATACATTGCACAATTTTGTTGTGTAATAAAGAATTTTGCACTGCTTTCTGCATGGAAGTCCTTCTATGTCTTTACGTCTCTTTATCCCGCGAGAGTGACATTTCCGCTCATGATTCCCTATATAATTATGGTCCCTAACGATGTTCTTTACCTGCCCTTCAAGTTTGCTCGTAAAAATTCCTTGACACCCTATATGAAATTTGATGAAATAGAAACTGTAATTATATTATCATCACATGAAACAAAGAAAAACATTTATTTTCACAAATTGAAACTGTAAAAACTGTACTTTCTGTCTTCTGGAACTGATCGTTCCTATTTATTACACTGTAACTTTAACCTAGAAAATTCTATAGCAATTAGAGTTTCAGTGTAATTATACCTCCGAACACAATTCTTCGAGGGATTTCACAAAAGAAAGGCGTCGAAGAATGCAAATTCAAACAAAGGACCCGCGTTCTGCTCGAAGAGTTTATATTTATTCCCCCGGATGTGTTTAGGACAGATGAAAAGAATCAGTAATTATCAGAAAAATAATCCACAATGAGCTTCCTTTGCCGCTTTTCGAGGCAAAAGGAATGCCTTATGCAAATGCAAAGCCATGTTTTTCAATTCCCGACATCATGTAGGTCACTGTTACCGTGTTCTTTGTAATGTAGCTCTTTCAAAATACACACTGTTCATCAAATCATTATTTGAATGTTCGGTTTCAAAAGAAAAATAAAACACGAATAATGTGTGATGAAGGAAAGTACACATCCGGCTTAATGGAATATGCTAATGTGGAAATATTTTTACCCTACCTATCGGTGAAACAAAAAGAACTTCGAAATTTAAATAAAAAATAATTCTACTCTTTTTAAAAGCATTTTATTTCACTAAGCGATTGCAGCAATAAATGTTACTTTAGTGTAACAATATATCTGTTTCGCATACATTTATAATATTACATTTGGAAAAAAAAAAATTTAAAAAAATATATATGAATTTTTATGTCTACAATAGAATGCTATTTTACAATTAGGCACTATTTTGTGTTTGAAGTCTCAAAATTTAAAGCGAAATATTATTTAGCATTATTTAAATGAAAAATTTGTTTTTTTTTCAGAAAAAAATGATCAGTTTAGTTTTTATTAACGTCTCACTAGAAGCAACACGAGGGCTATTGGCGACGGACCTCGTAATTTTGAACCACGGTCAAGTGACGAGGACGACACCTGAGCTGGCAACCCCCCTCTCCTAACATCCACACCAACGGGAGGACTTTGGGCCCCGAACAGATTTAACGATCATCAACCCCGGCTACACGGCGGGTCTTTGGTGGCCAAGGATCGAACCCGCGACTGAACGAAAACCGCCGGCTTCTAGTCCACGACCTTGACCACTAGGCTACCGCGGCCCCTCAGGAAAAATGAAGAGTTTCAATAAGTCCACTTATTTTAAAAATAAATTTTTCCGTGCTAAATTATTTATATACCAAAATGTAAAACGCAGGTATTTAAAATTATTTTTAAATCTTCTTATTTTTAGGGATAATTTTGTTTTACTTAACCTGTGATATATTGTAAAGAATAAAATTATGAAATTTTATGCAGGTTAATACAAATAGTATGAAATTTTTTTCTTATTTGTATTATATATAAAGTTTTTAATTATCCTATGAATTTATTTACCACCCCTTGATTATATTTAAAAATAGTAAGTATGAAAAAAAAGCAACACCATATTTAATTTTTATTACACTAACTTAATAATAAGTAAAATATCTCGAATTCTTTGAAAATTTTTGAAGTGTACCACTTATCGTTCTCTAATTTTTCTCTTAATATTATTTTTACTATTTTAGTTTTTTAAATATACTGGTTGATATATTCTAGGCAAAAAGTTTTTTTTTATTTTGTTTATGAAATAAAATCTTGATATTCTAGCCTCTTCCAAACTTTGCTAAAAATTAAATTATAATAATCAACGCTTCTTTTTTTTAAGTACTAGTTCCTTTTGAAGAAATTTTTTTGAAAAATAAACACGTTAAACATTAATATGAAAATGGTAACGAAAACAATTCTCTTTTAAAGTATCAAAAATTAAAATCTTACGACTCACTTTACCTCATTATCACCGACTCAAAAATACTTACATAAAATGACACGGAAATTCTTAAAGCTGACAATTTTCATTCATAAACTGATAATAACATATTACACTATACTCGAAATATCATAGTTTAAATATTATCTAAAAACAAGTGCCATTATAGTCAAATATAACAACTAACAGTTTGTTGATACATAAAAATTGAAAAAGTATACTATTTTTTTTCTTAAAATTATTTAAATAAATGATATAAAATTATAATACATTAATTTTTTTGCGATTTAATTTTTTATAATTCCATGCTCAATTATAATTTAAGCTTTTTAATTTTTGTATGAAAATGGTGAGTTTATTCGAATCATGTATCAATTGATGATTCGTTGAGAAGTACAGATATAAATACTTCTCAACGAAATCACCAATCAATGATTGCTGAGATTCCGTCATCAACATCATCAATAACGTCAGTTAAATGATGATGTTGATTACGAATTAGCAACATTTGTTGTAATAGCAAATATTGAATCAAATAGTAAATTTCAATAGCAAATATTCATTGTTTTTAATAGAAAATATTTAACTATAACAAAATAAGTTTCTTAAAAAATAAATATACATTACTTAAATTGATTTTACGACAACTTTTGCAAATTTTTCCGAGGTTCTATATTTATAATATGTGTCTGAAACGAAACATGTTAGCAAATTTCTTATGGCCTAGATTTCAGCTTGTTATACGTTCATAATCGAATATTCTAATGCAATTCAGTAGATCAAGGACTTTCTTACCTGTTTATTTCAAATCCCTCAGATGAACAAGTATTAAAAAAATTTCAGCACGTTCAATATTACGGGAAAAAATCATTTCTTAAAAATAAAGAAAAAAAGTGTGAATTAAGTTTTCAAGAAACTCAATTCAAATTTATCTAAATTGCGTTTTATTCGAGGAAAATATATGTTCTGGGGAATTAACTTGTCATCCCTGTCATGTTTAGCTTAGTTTTGAAGGTTGTTTTATAATTAAAAATATTATTAAATTTTATAACAAGGAACTTGTATGTTTAAAAAAGTGGTTACATTTCATTTGAAACTTTTTGTGATTTATTCTAATTATTTAAACTTTCCACTGCTTTTTTGAATCTTGATACTTAGCACTATGAATAGGGACCCTTTCCAGATTCATTAAGCAATTTCTTGTTTAGTAAAAATTGCCTTTTGAAATTTAATTGTGAAGAATGACAGTTTAATTAATAATACCGAAGAGCTGTAATATTCTATTCAGTTCAGTTCGCAAATTCTTATTCGAAACGATAGTTTGAACTGATAGTTGCTTGCACACATTCTAGATACATTTAAGAATAACTTTTGCCAAAATCTTCCTAATCATAGTCATAAATTGTCGATGAATTTTTGTGATAATTAAATTTATTGATAACCGTATAGATAACTGTGGAACTATAAGTCTTTTCGAAATTTTTAACAAAAAATACAATATTTAAAAGAATGTGAACGCAAAGCTTGTCAAATGGGAAGAATGACAGTTAAATTAATGAAACGGAAGAGTTGTAAATTTCTGTTTACCCTCCTCAGACCCAAGGTAAAGTTTGAACTATAAATTTTTCAACAAATTGTGTCAATCGGTTCTAAATACATAAAAAAGTACTGAAAAAAAATGTTAAAGAAATTATTTTAATTTTTATTTTTGAGAAATTAAGTGTCTCCTGGAGGAGATATCGGGACAAAGTGACATCATCATGTTAATTTAAAATATTTCTTTAATCTTAATTTAATGAGTGATTCATAATAATTAACATAATGAGCATAATGTGAAATTTGAATCACAAAATATTCCTGTCCGAACTGTTTGCAGAAGAATCCTAATTTCCAAAACTTATCATTCGTTTTTTTTTCCTCTTTCTTTATCTTATACTATTAAATAATTTTTCAATTTTAAGCTGTTTATTATTGAAAACTCGTGATTTCCAAAAAATGTTATCTGCGGGTACGTGAGTTATAGTTTTTTTTTTTGCCCAATGCATTCGAATTCTGGGAAATTTTAAATTACAGTGATCACTAATTATATGTTTCATTTCATTTCCCGACAGATACAGATTCTTTCCTGTATCCTTTCTACATTTGGTGAATTCAGTTAGCAATTGAAGAATATCATTCCGAGCTGAAATAAATTCCATAATTATAGTTTCAAATCGAGTGATTTTGATAGCCATTGACCCAATGTCTCCTACAGGTGCCATTGAAATAGCAGCGTTCTAAATCAGAAGTGGGAGATTTGAGTAAGAAATTAATAATGTTATATATAAGCAGCAAGTTTAAGGAATTCAACAGTGAGTTTAGTAATTTTTTATTACACAAATAATTAAAAAATATGAACACTTAGAACAAGGGTATAAATTTCTTTCTCTCCGAAAACACCATTTTCCTTTTACTATAAATGAGCTACGAATGCAAAATGTTCACTAAAAATCGTTTTTATTTTCAGAACTACCATCTATTAACAAGAACATTAACTAATGCTGAGTACCAATGATGCCTTATATATATATATATATATTTAACTTATCGGCATTTTTTGAAAGTGTTGTTTAGTGTCTTCTACAGACGACGCTGGAACTGAAGAGGTTAATTCAATTAGTAAATTTTCAATTAAAACGATAGTCAGAAATGACAGCTGCTTGCATTCTACATTTGTTTAAGAATGATTTTCGCCAAATTCGTCTTAATCATAGTCACAAATTGTAGATGAATTTTAGTGACAATTAGGTTTATTGATAACTTCACAAAAATTAACGTAAAGATACTCTTATATAAGAGTGAAAGTATACGAGTTTTCTCAATTTTTTTTTATACGAATATAATATTTATAAGAATGTGAATACGAAAATTGTCAATTTATTCTCAAAAGACGAATGCTGATTCATAATAAGATATTCTAAGATTCGAATGGAGAATAAATCGACACGGGCGGTCTGACAGCAATGCTTGACGATGCAGCAATATGTGTGTCATAGTGTAAGCATGTAAAAGAAGGAAAGTTGCTTGAACTTTAACTCATGCACATATCTTAATTGATATCTAGCAGTTCTAATATATAAGGAACAATATTCCATGACAAAAGCAGGATACGTGATGTTATTGTTTTCGATTTTGCCTAAATCACGTAAAAAGTTCTAAAAACGAATTCTTAAAAGTATACCTGGATTTTGATGTATGAAAACGTTTCTTTAAATGGAAAATATAAGAATGCCATGGAAAAATTACTTGCATTAGGAATTTTAACCCATAGATAAACTATATTTTCCTAGATATTACTGGGAAAAAATAAATTAATATGAATGCATCATAGATATTATTGATTGAAAGTCAATTAGAAGGAATATATAAAATGGAATATAAAAAGGAATATATAAATTTGACCTGAAATATGCAGAGCATTAAATATTCCAAAAATAATTTAGGTAAAAGAAAGTAAACGAAAATTTCTGCTCGAGATAATCTTTTTTTTTCAACTTTAATTCTACAGCTTGACATTTTATCACATTTTATCACTTTATTTTTTTTTAAGTAATATGCTATCATATTTGAATGAACACAAATGTTTAGAAAAAGGAAAATTCAAATTTGTTTCAAATGCTACACTGAAAATATTCCAAGTAAAAATGATTCTATTTCTTAAGAAATATATCTCACGCACCACATGTTTTGATAGATATAATTATTCTAAAATAATTTTACTCCTACGATTTCAAATGGAAATTAAACGTCTGTTTTCAAAAAGTTCGTTTGCTGTTTTATTTAAAAATATTTTGATATCTTCATTAATTTTTCCAAAATAATTAATGCATTAAAAAACCCATATCATTCTTAGATCTCATACATATATACATAAGCTAAGATACATATATCACTATACTAAAAACAAGCCTGTTAACCACTTCATTACTTCGCAGTTTAATTTCCATGGGCACACAAAACTTTGAACAAAAGAAAGAGATTAATTACTGCTCTTGTGAAAACCCTATATCTACACCTTTCACCTTTTGAAATCAATAAATTTACGAGAGAGTTGAGAAATGCAGAAGATGATAATAAGAGAGAGAGAGAGAGAAATCCTTTTCTGAATGAAGGAACTTCAAGACAGTCCTTAAACTTTCAAGGGTAGATTTTTTCTTGGTTTTCGTCTCGGAATTCAAATAAATCATTGCAAGTCGGCTCTTTGAAATGAAAACATTTCCTTTTAGTTAATAGAAAAAACATTTCATTATCATTTACTCCTAGAGATAACACCCATGTGAACCATTGATAGGTTTACGGATCTTCTTCTTGCGTTATCGAATACATATTCATTACATAAACATTCCATTTTAGCTCTATGTATTATTGCGAAGTAAATAAATCGTTTGTTGTATTCCAACTCATTAGAATAAAATGTTTTGTCGGCTTTCATTCGAGTAAGTGGTAGACAAGAAATCTTTATTTATTCTGAAGATTAAGGTGGCATAATGCCTCGGAAATGTGTCATTATATCTTTTCCTTTCTTGTAAAGACGAATCATGAGCTCTAGACCTTTTAACATCTCTGCCAAGAACCATTAGAGTCGTGATCAAAAGTGATTAGCATATGCATGCATAAACACAGAAAAAGTAAAAGAAACACTCTCGACAGAGGGGAAAAAAAAGCCCATTCTTTCTATTTCTGAAAATAGAATTTTTTTTCCCTCTATGATTCGTTTCATAATTTGATTTTCGTTTTTATTTATTTATCAGTAACTTTAGGATATTATCACTTAAGACATTACAAGGTAAGATTACTGTGTGGAAGGAAATAATTGCAGTATCGTTAAATATTTTTCATTACTACTACGGAGAAGGACAAAGGTCTCTTTATAATTTAAGATGCTCATAACGTTTTTTAAAAATATTTTTTTTTCTTCAGAATCTTGGTTTGTTATCAGAATTTGAGTGCAAGTGTTGGTCGAGTTTAATAGCACACACGCCAAATGAAGCTAGGCGGCGCCCAACCAGGTGAAGCACGAGAAAAAATTGAAAAGCGAACGAATGAGTGATAGTATTTTAATAGCTCAATAGCCAAATGTGTCTATGCTGCGCCAAAAAGCTGTGATATAGACGAGTAAAAGAATCGAAATAATTTTATATGGACAATTCTCTCGAATTCTTTCTATTAAAAAGTAACATATTCCGATGGAATATTTTACTTTCACCCATATTTTACCCAAACAGCTTAGAGAGTGAAAGTTTAGGTTTATCGCTTAAGAGTGAGTGAACGTAAAGGCTATTGACGCAAGAGCCAGACGTGGCTATGCTGCACCAAACAAAATTTAAATGTGATCTGGAAATGAAAAAATTGAAAAAAGACAAAAATTGGTTGACAAGAAGGAGGGTGTCAAAAATAGAGAAGGGTCGCTAGGGTATCCTTGGGAAACATCACCCGTGTGTTTATCAAAGACAATAAACTCCATGGAAAAGAAAAAAAGATCACCAGTGTGTCTTGGTGTCATGATGCCGTACTGACCTAAAGAAGGCAAGTCACTTACATAATCCGAGGGGCAGGATTTCCAGCTATACCCCCAGATACTAGGTCCCCATTTTGGTCGCTTCTTACGGCTTACATGAGCTACAGTGGAACTATTCTTTCACAACCGGTAACCACACAGGTGAATCAGATTCTGAAAATTAAGACTTAGAATTTTAATTAGGGTAAAATATACAATTGAGCAAAGTGTGAAAATGATCCTACGTTTTTATGACAATTAAGTCTTCCTTATTCTTTCATGGAGGGCATATGTGCATCATTTCGCTTAAGAAGGTCTCCTTCTAGGGTTATGATATCGATATTGCTTAAGCGTTTCACACTATTAGAAGAACACTGCTGCCCGGCTAATCTCGATCATTTTGAGGAATGCACTGTTGAAATTTCATCAACGTCGACTCATCGCCCTTCTTGAGAACTTGGAATTAGTCTTTATGGTTCCATGATCTCACTACATCACTTTTGTTTTCTTTAGGGTTACTCTAAAGACTATGTTTTGACAATTAATCCTAAAACTATTTCCCAACTCAAAATTAATATTTGTCAAGAATCTCAAGACAAGAGATCTCCATATTCATTATAGGAGGGGAATTGGAGGGGCGCTGTTATGAAAAATGTAATGTAATGAGTTCGTATTTGCTAACTATTGAACAATGGTGCTCTTCCACGTATTGTTGTTTTCAGTACCCAGTTCAAAAAATTCCAAATAACACATAATATTACACGTACAAATAACTATATTCTATTAAAAACATTAAAAATTGTATTGATTTAAAACTGTAAAATGATTTTTTGCCCATCTTATATTATATTATTTATCATGTCATTCAATTTGAGTATCATATAATTATGTTACAAAATCGTTTATATACGTAATGATTTTTCTTTCTCGAAATTAAATCTTCGTTGAAAAAAAATATTCATTCGATATACACCTCTGTATGATGAGAAGTCCTTACTAAGCTCATAAGAACGTGTTAAAGCTACTAAAATGATACAAGGTATATTATATTCATCTGTTGTGTGTTGAGTTTTGATACCTTTATTTTGATTCATAATTTTTAATGAATATTTTACAACGGTATTTCAGGTTAGAATGTTTTTCAATTTATTAAGTAATATTCTATAAAATTAAAAAATTAATTTAATTTTATAGAATTTCTGTATTAAAATATCTTAAAAATTGAAGAGCTACAAACACAAATTATAGCTGAATTTCAAATATATGAAAATGAATATCTACTCTCTACCTTAAACTATTTATTTCATGTATTTGTGGATTACGTCTCTTTATTTTTATGAACTTCAAGGACAGCTTTGTGTGGATGATTTAAATTCAAAAGTTTTTATTCCCTTTAAGGGGAGAAAAAGATAAAATTTAATATTCCATCACTTTAAATGTTCTAATTCTCACGCCGATAGCAACCAGAGTCTTTCTCTAAATAATGAGACGTGTTTTAAACTTGAGAAAAACTGTTTTTATACATAATATATAATGAAATGCATTTTTTAAAACTTTTGTAGCTGAGGACGTCTTTTAAAGTTTTTTCTTTTTATCGTTCACCCGCAATAAAATTCACCTGTGTCATGTAGAACTTTTAAAGTATTCTATATTTTTACAAGTTTACTTCAAACGATTAAAGAATTAAATTAAAAAAATAAATTAATAAATCAGTTTGTAAATTATATCAATGGAAATTTATACACTGTTGACATATTTTCCCAAAAAAAAGGCGTATTGTTTAAATACACCAAAAAGTCCTTCTGCTTTGCAAAACTGACAATGTACTATTTCATAAAGAAATTAACATACGTCAAAATTACACCTTGTTGATGTACAAGAAAAAAAAAAAAAAAAACAGTGCGCAAAAAATCTCTAGCCCAACGTAAAGAATTTCAACCTCCTATTTTCGGTACTTTTTCTTGCTGTTGCCCAACTTCCAAAAGCCGAAAAGAAGGACCACACACCCAAACTATGCAAATTCAGATTGTTCTCCAGAACAGAAAAGCAAAAGATTTCGTGTCACTGTATTTTTCAATTTATCATCTTCCTTTCAATCAATTGGAGATTCCCTTTTTAGTATATTGTTTTTCGGTAGCTCGTTCACTTTACTCACGCCCAAGTAATCCTAATCAGCACACATTAGAGACCTTCAGACAGAAGGGTCAAAGGTTGCGTCATTTGTGCCCGAAGGTGAGCAATCAATCTCTGAAACGTGTCCTTACCAGAGGTCGTTGGTGTCACGATATGCAAAGAGAAGTAACCCTTCTTCTGACTGGGAAGATTCATGGCATGGCGGAGAGGAATAGTCGTAAAATGAATGAATACGACTCTCCAGATCTCAAGTAACAATGAATTTCCTCAACACTCGACTGTCACGCGAACATGAAATAATCATCACTTTTTTCCCCCTCCGTTATCACTGGACCTCAAAAATGATTTTTTTTTGTTACTTAGATAGTTTATTGGTTTTGATGTTAGATAAACCAGGTAACGAGAGTTAAAGAAATTTCGTGTCAATGTTGAATAGGTTTGCAAAAAAAAAAAAAAAAAAAAAAAAAATGCGAGGTGCAATCATTTTCGGAAAAAAAAAAGACTTTTGATTGCTTGTAATTTTTTCGAATAAAGCTTTTAATTAATTACGTTTGTTTTGTAACAAGATTTAATTAAACAGAATTATTTCGTACAAATTTTGATTTCATAAAAAGCTCCTCATTAACCCAGTAGCGGATGTGTGACACCAAAGGATACGTTAGATCAAAGCAATCCAAGGACAATATAAAACATTCCATAATTAATTTTATTATTAAGTAAAATAAATCGTTAAAATCTCTACTTTAATATAAATCTCATAATATACCCAATTTGTTACATTTAATCAAAATTGTCTGAGGCTAAAGAATGGATACAGAATGAGATATTAAAAAGTAACAATATCATGATTCTCTAAGATAGTAACAAAATATTTTTTCATGGTTTTTTACAAACATAGTGTCATAGTTTACGTAGTGTCATAATGTCATAGTTTACATAGTGTCACAAACATTCACCACTAACCTTGGAGACTTTTTTGTAATTTGAATTACCTACGATTACAACACCTTGCCAACCAAATGAAATGTGATTATATAGATAAATTAAATTAACATAAGAAGTGCAGTGTGTTTAATAAGAGATACTGATATATAAGCGAAATATAATTGAAAGAAAAGAGAAGAGAGATGAAAGATAACGACATAAGCTGATAGACATTGTAGATTTTAATGAATCCTTGCAACTAATCTTTTATTTTGAAGGTAGTTGGAAGCGACTCCTGATCAGAATAATACGAGTCGAATATGCTATAATCGAGAAATGTTTGAATTGGAATGAGGGATTTGGTAAGCTAAGACTTTATTATTTGAACATAAACATGGATTAACTGAGTTAAGACGGATTCGAGAGACAGAGAGGGATCTTGCACATTCTTTGATAGATAATAAAGTCTGTTGTCCTTCTCTTACGTATCTTCAATTGGAAACATGAACTCATGAACTATGAAATTAGACCTTAAGATGGTTGTAGAAGGAAGTAACGAAGGAAGAGGGTGTCATAAGCGGGAGCATAAAACCGAGTCTTCACGCGTATTTTCCTTCAAATAACCTCTGGGAGCTTTCATTTGACGTGAATTGATTTGAGAATCATCATCTTTTGAATCATAGAAATTACGGCAAAAATCTGAATAAGATTGAAGAGTTATTAGTTGCTAATCGTTTAATTTGAGAATTGTTATGGAGAGTGAGATATTGGAAAGTTAGAATGGTGAAGCAAGACGTATTCTTATTCTAATTAGATGATTCGAAAGTAATGTGAGGCCATCACTTGAGAACGAACGCGTAGTGGGATCCAGGTTACAAGTTTAGTGCTGATTCGGATCCGGTTAGACAATATCAAATAGGTAAAAATTTACAATATTAATATCGAAGTTCGAACGTGTGTGGGGACCACCTGTTCCTCACACGTATTAAAAGGAATATTTGTGTTTATATATATATATATATATATATATATATATATATATATAAATGCCTGTACAAAGTACTATTAAATATCCTGCCGGCTATTATAATGAATGTCTTTCTCTTAAATATCACTATTTAATTAAATTTCAAAACAGTCGAAGTCAAGTTTAAGTTTAATTGTTAATTTTATTGTAGCGAAGAGAGAGAGAGCATTTCCAAACGGTGGGAGATACAACTCCGCCGTTGGATAAACAGTGCAAAAGTCTGAAGAGGGCAGAAGAGCAGAAGAGAAAGAATTTTCTCTTGTTTTGAGTTAATTGTTCGGATTTTTATTCAAGATCACGTGTGATGAATGGAGGGATTTCGTGGGATTTTAGGTGCAGGCATAAAGTCTGGTAGGGATCATCCCTGCAGGTCTGAAGCTGTATGAACTGCATTCTAGGCGAATTCTTAATACAGCGTGATTTTATTAATTAAGTTAAAAAGGAATGGTATCAGGAAATAAGGATGAACGCTTTATTGAGAACATGGGAAAAATTAGGAAATTAAATTATTATTATGAGAAACTAATATGAATTAAAGTTAAATCATTACACACACAAAGAATAAAAGCAATTTCTATTGTCGTTGCACATATCAAAAATGTTGAAAGAGTAAACAACTTCTTGATTACAAATACACTCTATAACAACAACAAAAAAAAAAACTTTTTTAAAGTTATAAGTGCAGTAAATTTTATACTAGATGTACCTAAACGTAAGTATATGATTTACAAATGTACACTCTATAAAAAAAAAAAAAAAAAAAATTCGACACAACAAGAAGGAGTTGCCCGATTGTAATGAAATTTCGTTTCCAAAGACATTTGAACCAAACATACAAATAATTAAAATTTGGTGTCTACTGAATGAATAGCAGGAGCTATAGCGCATCGGAACTGTGCACTCAGCAGGTGTATATAAGAAGCAATTCTCAATCGGATGGTCAAAATTTCTGTTGTATTCCGATCTAGGATACCTTTCACCGACATAAATAATGCCTCACAGCAGGATTCGAGCTCATTACGAGCAACCATCAGAGTTTGAAAGAGTTAGTATCATTGGATTGAAAGAGGCAGGTTGAGCAAATCGGTTTATCGCTCGTCACTTGAATGAAGCGATGCATCGATTAGAAGATGCTGACAGGAATGGGTGGACAAGGGCAGATTTCAGCGCCATGATGGTAGTGGTTGACCTAGGGTCACAGCAGATCGGGAGGGCAGAGTGATTGTCAGATCAGATGTCACAGCGCCTGATTCATCGTTATCAACCATCAGAAGTGCGACACGCACACGAGGGTCCACCATGACTATTCACAGACGAAATCTATGCTCTTACCTACCGCTACGCCACCTGCCACTCCCGCCTGCACACTGTCGAGCCAGATTACAGTGGTGCTTGACTCAATCAGGTAGGAATGATGCTGAATAGGGACGAAGAGTGTTTAGCGACGAATCCCTCTTCCAACTGTGTCCTGTAAATAATCGAAGACGTGTCTGGAGACGTTCAGGGTAGCGAGTCGATCCTGCTTTCACTATTGCACGCCACACAGGCCCTCAAACATGAGTTATCGTCTGGGGTGCCATTTCCCCTGAAAACTGGACCTCTTTGATCGTCGTTAGAAGTACACTTACAGCACAGCGGTATGTCGACGACATTCTGAGACCTGTTTTGCTACCGTTCCTTTTGCAGTACCCTGGCCTTATTTTTCAACAAGAGGATGCCAGGCCATATATGGCACGTGTTGCAATCAACTGTCTTACAGCTTGTCAAACACTTCCTTTGGCCAGTCAGATCTCTCTCCAATCGAACATTTCTGGGATATGATGGGAAGGCAACTGCATTTACCAAGGATTGTTGCTGACCTAGCTCGACAATGGGAGCCAATGTTTCAAGAAATACCACAGTAGACCATCAGGGAGCTTTATCACTCTATGCCACGTCGTGTGGTAGCTTGCATCCTGGCTAGAGATAGGTGAAAATCTTGTTGAGCTCATTATTTTGTAACTATGTAACTCTGACACAAATCATTCAATTTTTCTGAAATTTTAAACATTTTCTATTCTGTACATAATTTTCCTATCCGCTTATTTTTGTCTCCATCGGACAACTCCTTCTTGGTTCGTCGCGTTTTTTTTTGTTATAGAGTTTGCATTACCCCAAATAACATTTTTAAAGTTTGTGTTTACTATTTATATGATCAATAATACTGACAATATATAGTTCGTGATTTGCATTTGATTGTTTAAATTATTCTGCAAATTATTCTTAAATTATTCTATTCGCGATGAAAGATACAAAAAACGAATGTCGAAACTCTAGTTACATAAGCACTTTAATAAAAAGTAAATTATATTTCAATTCAGACCGAAAAATCCAAGTAACAATCGAGACAAATTATATATGCAAATGGAAAAATGTATAGATAAAGAACATCAATCAAGCAATTTGGAGTTTCTCGAAATGATTCCAGTAAATCAACCACCTGATGAGAATCCATCTCAATCCATTTCTTCACCTCCACAGGAGGACGTCTATTTAATGGTATTACAGAAGATTTGCGTCAGACAGCTTTAAATTAAAATAAATCCCGAAACTAATCAAGAATTATCAAAATATAGAGTTTATTCATCCATCATTGGTGCATACAACAATGATTAACTTTACAGCCCTTTTTTCAACTGTAATTGCGCAATTTTTTTTAATATTTTGATTTAAAATTAATGTATCAGATACACGAATTTTAAGCACAGGTGTAAAATTTGCCTTTTCATGTTATGGCAGCATTTAGTGACTTCACAACAGTGTTATTTATGGGTCACTATTTACATAATTTTTTCTATGTCACTGATTTAAAAATGACCAAGCTTAAGTACAATTTAGAAAAATGGATGGTCGTACAATCATCAGCTTTTGTAGCATTTATTGCATTATTACTTTAATAAGATTATTTTGAAAATATTTGTTTATTATTTTTTAAACTAAATTCATATGTGAACAGTTTTGAAACAATTAAAATTAGTGTATTTTTTTAACTCGTAAACTTTTTTTTTGAAGAACTTTTTGAGGAAATTTCTCATTAAAAATTAATAAAATTACAATGAATCCACATTAGGCTCTTGCGCCATTAAGCTCCACCGTCACTCTCTTCTCCTCACTCTCTATACAATTGAAATAATTGATTAAAACTTATCATAAGCATCTTATAATGCAAATTTAATGGCTGAATTAATTTTCGAGAGTTATTGATAAATAGTTATAAATATAATTTAATAAACACTTTGACTTTAATGTCATAACCTAAAGAAAGCCGGAACTTGTCAGAACAGTTTAAGGGAAATGTTTAACGGAATTCGGGAGAGAAAAAGTTTTTTTTTCATGTCAAATGATTATTCTTCCAACTCTTATAAAATATCTTACGTAATTAAAAAAAATTCGAAAGATCTTTTTCCTCCAAGAAGCATTGCAATCTTTTATTTTAAGGTACTATTTGGTGACAAATAGTGTTGTAATTCATAACTGATTA
This sequence comes from Nephila pilipes, assembly GCA_019974015.1. Taxonomy (NCBI): domain Eukaryota; kingdom Metazoa; phylum Arthropoda; class Arachnida; order Araneae; family Nephilidae; genus Nephila; species Nephila pilipes. The sequence goes on from BMAW01027925.1 coordinate 322,501, forward strand.
AAAAAAAAAGATGAAAGAAATAGAAGATAGAAAACATTAAATATCTCATGTAAATGAAAATGTCCAGAAAATTAAAAAAAAAAGTACTTTTATATCTTTAATTATCGAGAATATATGATTACAAATGGTGTTTAAAGTCATATATGTAAAGAAAAGAGTTTAAAAAAAGAAAAAAGAAAGAAAGAAAAAGAAAAGAAATCTCTAAATAAAAAAAGTTACTGTAGAAATAAGAAATGCCTTAGACGTAATTGTTTATTCATAATAAGTATGTAGTTTATAAAAACGCAAAGAAACAACAGTGAATTAAAAATCAACTAGATAAGTTGTCAAGGCTAGATTATAATTGAAATAAATTTTCAAATTAGTGAATCTTCAAATGAATATCATGATATGAATAATCGTGGAAAACAAAGTGTAGGATATATTTCATCAAACTTCGTGTAATTGTCTAATTAGTACGAAAAACAATAAGAGAAACAGAATGATTTATAACTAATATCGTCTTATTTCTACATTTCTATTATCTGCACGGATGAATGATCGTTGCCTTGGCAGGCTCTGTCAAACCGAGTTCAAAGGTGTATCTTTAATAAGTGTCATGTAATCTAATATTTTAACAGTTCCTTAAGAATTCAATTAATAGAATTATTTTTTTATGAAACATAGGGGTAATTTGTCATTTTGCGCTATTTAGTATTAAAAAAAATATTTAATATGCTTTACACATATAATTTCACCTGAACTCTGTGGTGAAGTCGTATTTATCATGTAAGGGTATCGTAATTGCTCTGTTTCTTTTTATTGAAGTATTTGAATAGGAACATTTATTTTTTTTCTCAATGGTAAGAATGAAAAAGAGAAAAGCAGTACTAAAAAGTAAATAATATTTTTAATAAATAAGTGAATGAATTCTGAATTAAAGTAAATTGATTTTTTTTGTATGAATTTTTGAAGTATTACGAATGAAAATGAAGAAAAGAATTCTGAAGTCTCAGGACCCCTAAACTTCAAAATTTTGTATTTTTAAAATAAAAAAATTAGAACCCCATCTTTTCTGAACATTTTAGTGCCAAAATTTTAGCGACACTCTCAAAATTCCTAAAGTTATCGAGAAAAACTTAAACTTTATTTAATTAGTTTTTTCTATTTTATTTTTCAACTATAAATTCATTATTCACAAAACTAAAAAACTTAGCATGTTCACAGAATTTCTTAAAACCTATTTATCTCATAATTTGAAACTTCATTCATATATTCGGAGCAGGTTTCTTTATGATTTACTCATCAATATGTAAACAAAGTATTCAGAAACTTTTTTTATGTGAATTTTAATTGGATATTTTCTTAAAATTTTATAGTTTTGTTAGTAATTGTAATCAAAATGTTTTTTCTTCAAAATTTTTTAAAAAGTATGCGTAAGACTTTCGAATTTAAAATTTTTCTACTAAATAAAATTATTTTTGTAAATTTTGATCGTTATTGTACTTCAGACTTCTGCGCTACAAAATATTAATATTCGTAATTTTGAAAAAAAGTGTACAATTTACATTTCATTAAAATTTCTTAATTTTTTTTAAATTACATAAAATATGACAATTAATGTAAATATATATGATTACCATATCTTAAAAGTATGAAGCTACTGCTTTGTTTCGTTGGTAAGTTATTTTGGTTTAAAAAATGACGTTTTTTCGCATACACGGGTAATAGATAATAGAGTTCGGAGACCACTTTGTTAACTTTTCCACTTCTAAAGCACATTAGTTGGTACTAACTATCAAAATTAATGCTAGCTTTTGAATTTTAAGCATTACAATATCTTAGAACAGTAATTTGGAACTGAGCGAATTCTCACTAATTGTATTACTTTTCATTACCATAATTTTACCAATCGACTTGGTGAGTCTTGAACACAAATAATTTTTTTTTAAAGTTATAAGTAATTTATTTATGGATATAGATGTAATGCCCATACCGAATTATTTTTTATCTAGCTACAAAATATGAAACTTTTGAATTGTTAAGTACTCAAACAAAATAACTATATAATTCTTTTTTTTTTTTTATCGATAATTGATGAAAAATGATTTTAAAAAAAGTTTTTTTTAAAACGTATTGAAATTATAAAATTTTGAATCCTGTTAGTATTTGAAACATGCTTTGAACCGACCCGAATGATTATCCATTATAAGATTAAAAAAAAAAAAAATGAAAGAATTTAAATTACTGAGCATATAATAAATCTTTCGTTTATTTTATTAATCAACCAGTATTTTTATTGTAGGCACTAGAAGATCGAGGAAATTATTGATAATAATATAAGCAACTATCAGTAATAGTTTCTAAACAACGAGAATTTAACCCTCTCTTAGGTCCCCCCCCAGGCCATTGAGAACCGTTTGTCTTAACAGAAAAAAAAAAAAAAAGATGAATCTCATAATGTACTTAGATACTTGGTACAATAGTACAATAAAAGTATGAATAATATTTTCATCCCGTAATTTGGAAAAAATAATGAGGAAACTAAAAATATTATGCTTTTTTTTTTCTCATTTTTATCTTGTTAAAATATAACTTTTATAATGTAACAAAAAGTCAATCTTAAACGTAGAGGAGAAAACAGATATATTTCTCAACTTAATTTTTGAGCCAGAACTCCTCGTTCCACCACAAAAACCAATAAAATTGACAGCCACCCGGATTAATCTTGATCTGTGTCAAAAGGTTACTAAAAGTAACACAGATTCTTTTATTTTTAGAACCTTGGCTCTTGAAGTATTGCACACCTACTACCCCGAACCCGAGGGGCTTCGGATTTTTACTAAAGGGTCTCTCCTGGACCTTGGCCCTAACGCAGGTGACGGAGTTTTCTCCAAAATATTTTCTTTCTACATTCCTGTGGGGAGAGGTGCTGCATTTGACGGAGTAATTGCTGCGATTCGCACAGCCCTATCCCAGTTACACTGCCACATGGATAAGTTCACAAGAGTTGTTGTCTTCTGCAATTCAAAAACTGCGCTGCTGGCAATCGTATGTGTTGAACATACTTAAACGCAGGACATTTTTAGACTGTCGTCGTTACCTCGAGAACCTGGCTTCTTTTGAGAAAACTATTGTCTTCCATTGGGTTCCTGGTTACTATGGGGTCCCAGGTAACGAGACAGTGGCTTATCTGGCTAAAAGGGGTGCTTTGATTAAGCAGAACGTTTCTCGTCCAATGCCTCTCAGTACAATTGAAACCCCGTTAAAAATCTATCAAATCCCACGGTCAGGAGGACTTTTCAATCATCTATCTCACAAAGCTTAGAAGAATGCTGTCTCCTATTTGAGTAATTGTCCAAGACATAGAGCGGTCGCTGAATTCCGCCTGGCCACCGGACGTGATTGCGAAAACATCTTTTGAGACTCAAAATTGTTCCCTCCCCGGCTTGCACTCTGTGTTGCTCTGGAGAGGATATGAACTCCTCTCATGTGTTCCACTGTCCTGCTCTTCGAAAGACTTTTCTTTCTGAACGTTCCTGGGAGTCTAGAAACATGTTAGATTAATGCACTTTGTTGCAGCATTTCTTGTTCTTATTTTGTGTTTTGTTCCTTTGTAATTGTATTGTAATTTTCTTCTTCTTTTTTTCTTTTGCTGTAACTGTTTATGAGCTGCTATTAGAAATAATATATATAACACATCGATCAATAACTCCCGAGACTAACCCAGAGATGGCGCTCGTAGTAAACCAGTAACCAGGTCTTTCTAGAGTACTAACCTTTGCTTGAAACGTGTCAAAATTTTAAGTCGATCGGACCAGGAAAAAGGTTTTTTGAAGTGAAGTGAAAAAGGTTTTTTCCAAGTGGGTGCCGCGATTGCTTTCGATGGAGCAACGAGTCGATGATTCAGAAAGCTGTTTATCGCTATTTACTCGCAACAAAAAAGATTTCTGAAAAAAAAAAAATTGGAAAAAAAAAAAAAAAAAAAAGATTTGGAAAAGCGTTGGAACGATTGTATCACCCTAAAAGGTGATTAACAAAAGGTGTTATGTTGATGAATAAAAAAAAAATTTGCAAAAAAAATGTTGTTTTCAATGTTAGACTCGGGAGTTATTGATCGATGTGTTATATATGTGTGTGTGTGTGTGTGTGTACAGTACTTTTTATATCATAACGCTGCATAATATCTATATACAGCATGACAACAAATACTTACGAGCTTTTTCCTGTAACTAAATAGTTCAGGCTACTTTGCTATGATGTTTAATATGAAAGCATCTCCTAGTATAAAACATTGTGAAAGACCATATTATGTATTCGAAAATTTACATTTCTGAACAATAGAAAGTGTCATGCATAGGTGGGAAGAAATTAAAGAGGAGATAGAAGAAAGAGAAAAGGGGAAGAGGAGATAGAAGAATTTGGAATTTTTATAGAAACACTAAAATGGTTCGATAAACTGTGAAGTGGTTTACCTCTTGTATCCCGTCACTGAAACCTACTCGTATCGGATCCATTGATTTGAGGTCGGCATCTTAGGTTTTGACAAAAAAGAAAAATTTCTCATTGATTCATTTTTCATGCTTGATTAAGAACGCGATTTGTTGATCATTCCACATTATTGAATTATTTTTACATTGCTTGTTCAGTATGAATAAATTGATTAAAGATTTTTAACTGATTATTATTACTTCTCTATGGCTTTTAGTCACAACGAAGACAATTCGTTATAGTGTATGTACATAATATGCCAAATATGCGCCAATATGCCAACTTTGTAAATTATATTTAGATGAATCGATGGTAGCTTCGTTTTCTTTGTCTAAGAAAATATCGCATCGAATAAATTAATTAATCACAATTACTAGCTTATCAAAAACTCTACAAACTTAAGATAAAGGAAGCCAGGGCCTTCATTACAAAAATTGTAACTCGGGCTATTCGAGAACCTTTCCTTAACTAACATCCGAGTTCTTTCATCTAACTTTATATTTATATTCCCAACTTCTTTCCCACCAAATGAAACATGGTTATTGAAATTAGGTAATCTTTAAAAGTATAGTGAATAGATGTAATCAAGGCGTATTAAAGTGACAGAGAATTGAATTTGAGAGAGGTAGAAAGGCTGCAGTGGTTGCCAAATTGCAAGTGGGAAGGCCTTGAATAATGAGCGTGAATTACGTTCTTGTCTAAGTGATCTATGGTCTTTAGGACTTAAAAACTGTCTGGTCGAAATTGCTCCATTGTGGATTTATTGGCATCACATTCTAGAAAGAGTAATCTTTGAAATTTTATAGAAGTAGTTAGCACCCGCGGTCAGGAATATTGAACGTTCCCCTTGTTTTCCCCCTCCCCTTTTTCCTGAACTGTTCATGTGTGCCTGTTTTAATTACTTCACCTGTGCTTGAAATTAAGTTGATCTTTAGATTTGTGATCGGATTAATATTTACGATAGCAGGTGAATAGGATAATAGAGATACACCACAAAATGGGCCTTATATTTCTGTATACATGTTTAAGTGTTACGTAACATATATTATGTTATGCAAATTAATATAAAAATCACTTAAAATTGAGATAAAATTAGTTTATTTTAGGCTAGGTGTCACCTTTTCCTTCTTCTCTGTAGACAAGGAAACACATACTGAGCAGTAAATGAAGTCTTATCGTTATCTTCATCGTTATTAACCATAAGACGTGCGACCCGCACTCGAGTGTTCATCATGACCATTATCAGGCGGCTGGAGCAAAATCTGCGCTCGTTCCGACCGCTACGCCACCTGCCACTCACGCCCGCACTCTATCCAGCCAGATTACAGTGGTGCTTGGCTCGAACAGGTTAGAATGATGCTGACTGGAGAAATATAGTGTTTAGCGACGAATCCCGCTTCCAACTGCGTTCTGACGATCACCGAGATGTGTCTGGATACGCCCAGGTCAGCGTACCGATCCTGCTTTCACTGTTGCACGCCACACAGGCTCTCAACCATGAGTTATGGTCAGGGGTGCCATTTCCCTTGATAGCCGGACCCCTTTGGTTGTCATTAGAGGTACACTTGCAGCACGGCGGTATGTCGACACATTCTGAGACCTGTTTTGTTACCGTTCCTTTTGCAGTACCCTGGCCTTATTTTTCAGCAAGATGATGCCAGGCCATATATGACACGTGTTGCAATCAACTGTCTTACAGCTTGTCAAACACTTCCTTGGCCAGCCAGATCTCTCTCCAATCGAGCTTGTCTGGGATACAATGGGAAGGCGACCGCATCTACCAGGGAATATTGATGAACTTGCCCGACAATTGGAGCACATTTGGCAAGAAATATCGCAGGAGAAAATCAGGGGCTTTATCACGCTATGCCACGTCGTGTGACAGCTTGCATCCAGGCTAGAGGTGGGTCAACACCTTAATGAGCTCATTACTTTGTAATTATGTGACCCTGAAATAAATCATTCATTTTTTTCTGAAATTTTAAACATTTTTTTTTCTGTACAAAATTTTCCTATCCGCCATTTTTTTTTCTCCATCAAGCAACTCCTTCTTGGTGCGTTTTTTTTTTATATATAGTGTATGTAGATGAAAGTAACTTGTTCCTTAGCAACACCATTTTCGAGAACTATTTTTTATAAAATAATATTCTCCTCACAAATTGCTTTAAAATTAACTTTTAAATACTAATGAAAAAACCCCACTAAGGGTTTTTAAAGAAAAAACAGCATTAAATATTTATTTTAATCATTGTTTATTTCCGTTAAATTTCTTGAAAGGAAATAAATACTGATTAAATTATTCTAATATCGTTCCTATATCTCTTTTAAGATTTTGTTTTGAAAATTCATATTTGAATGTAAAAAAATATATAATCGATGCATTTTTCCCACACATTCAAATATTTATAATATTTCTTTTATATTTAAAATATGGCTTTCCTCCCATAGAATCGTATGTGATATGTATTAAAATTAAGAGACTCGTAAAATTCATGTAAATTTTATTACCTCGATTATACTTCACGATCTAATCAACACACCTTAAAATATTGTAATGACTAACATAAGAATGAAAATTTTGAATACAATTACCTTCATGTTGAATCATAAAAAGAACCTCATGTTTCACCTCTGAACTCACAGGCGCGGTAGGAAGGGCAATTAATCACTTAACTGCTTAGAACCTGCATAGGTCAGACCAGAAAAAGGGAGTCGCTTATTAAAAATTATCTCCGCTACTTAAATGTATATTATTCACAAATCTCATAGTTTCTCTCTTCGTGCTTTAGATCAGTTGTGTCCACAGTGATTAAATCTGAATTTATTAATAATCTTAAATTGTGAGTGAGTGATAGAAATTAACAGCGCTGGAGCCAGCTGCACCAAACAAAGCATAACTGTGGTCGAGACGTTTGAAAAAAAAATGGGAAATAAGTTACAAATTGGTTGACAAGAAGAAGACTTGAAGAAAAAAGGATATATAGGGTATCCTGGGGTGCGTAACCCGTGTTTAACAAAGACAGTATACCCAATAGAAAAGAAAAAGATTACTAGGATATTTCGGGATCTTGAATCCCATCCTTGCTAATGACGGCAAATCTCTGAAGGACTTACATTATCATTATGTTATGTTTTTTCTCTTTTGCAGATAAAACTATACGCGTTTATATTTTCTTAAATTTTTAGTCTGACTATCCTTATTGTAACTGCAAATTCAAATTACTATTAATTTTCTTAATACATTGCGCATTCGAAAATACGTTATTAGTTTTTTTTTTAAATAAAAATTATTTTCAAAAAAAAGAATTTTTTTCATTGAAAATTCAACAGAATTAATTGAATTATCTTTACATTAATATGTGTTTTTTAGTATAAATCTTCCTTGACTTGGAATTTGATTACGAAAGATATACTTGTGTGAGTGAATGGGAGGGAGATAAGCGCGTGTGCGTACGAATTAGTATTAATATTATTTACAGATGATTCGCATTCGCCAAAAATGTATTTCATCCAAATTTTCAATTTTTTTTTATAAGTCACCTATTTAAAAATGTTAACATTAACCTTCCCTTCAAGAATAAACCACTTTATTCTTTGAGATATATTTGAATTTTCCTTTGATTCCTAAAAACAAACACCCTAACGTATTTTTGTTTTTATGTGTGTGTATGTGTGATTATTTTATACAATTCTAAAGTTATTGTTATACGTTTTTTCCTTTTAAAATATATATCGATTTTAATTGTTAAGCTTCATTTGAGTATTAGCCTCTAAATTAAATAAGTTTATGATATTTGGATTTAAAATGAATATCAATTTCTAATTAAACACATCGCTTAGGGAAAGGACTTATTTCCAAAATATTACAGTCATATTTGTGAAATTATATTTCCCCTTCATTTCTATTACACGTTACTTCGTAAATTTAAGATAAGGCTTACTATTGCGACTTTAAAGTAATATATTATATAATTTTTATTAATTTTAAAATTGGTGATTTTCTTGGATCACTGGATGCGTTCTGATTTTTTTTTCTGTTATTTTAAAAAGTTTTTCTGGGAGTGAGTCATTCCATAGAATTTCTATCATGAAATAGTTTTTTAATATTTTTTATTGTTTAGAATTGTTTCTTCGGAATGGAAATCTGTAGGATAAGTACAGTTTAGAATCGTAATAATTCAAACGCATTGCCATTCTACAAGTAAAAATGAACTGAAACTTGTATTTTAGAATCATCAATTTAAACGTGATTTCAAATAGAAAGAGTTCCGTAATATTCTAGAAATATATTTTAAATCTGAGACATATTTTTAAAAAACGTAAATCTCTAAGTAATTACGAATGAAAAATGAGATTTTTTTTTTCCTAAGGGAAAAATGTGCTGTATTTTATTACAAAATGTAATAAATCCAATTCATTTTAAAATAATGTAATAATTATATGAGAAATAATAATTCAACAAAATATTTCCTGGTATATATTTATCAAATCTCGTGTGTTTTACTTTAAAAACATTCTGCATTTCTTGTTAAAATGTTAAGCAAATACATAAAAAAATTTTAAGAAAATTTGGCTGAAAATTTAGAAACAGCTTAGTAAATACAATTGTAATCGTACAATTCGAAAAAATGTCAATATTTCAACACTATCTAATAATTTAGAAAATACTCACGCAACAAGCAAAGAAACGAAACAACGTGAATTGTATTTTATTTGAAGAAAAGGATGAAGTTTGAATTAAAAAAAATTATTTGCTTATATATAAATCAAATTTAACATAATTCATATAAATATTTTTACTATTGTAAAATAAAGTTTAATAATAACTTATTTTAATTTGCTAAGAAATGATTAAATGGTGTCAAATTAAGAAATATGCAAAGTTTTTAGAGGTTATAAAGGTGATTATCAACAATCCCATATTTTTACAGGAAACTTAGCTGTGATTATATTTATTTTAATGATGACATGGCTGCTTGAGTTGGATGTAATGTTAAGATACATGATTATTTAAGTAACAAATACATTATTATTCATTTAACAATGTTTCATAAGATAATTATTGATTGTATAACACAAGTTTCACAATACCTATGTTTTCATTTAACAAAAATAACATGCGAAAGCAATAAATTATATTTTGCTGATAAAATATTTCTAGCAACTATAAATTAATTGTGAGGTCATCAGATAAAAAAAAAAGCTCATAGACATCTTAGTATTGAAATTAGCATGTGATTTCACTTTAAAAAAATTCCACAAAGTTATTTAAATTAGCGTTATTAAGTTCTTTTTGAAACGTATCCTGATGCGTTAACTTATCGGTCAAGAATAAATAATTTATATTATCTTAGGGAATGGCGTCTTTGAAGAAATATTTTAATAATATGTTAACATTTATTAAAGAAGTGGTGATTTTATGTAAGGAATCCAACTAGAAATACGAGATCGATTTAAAACATATCCGTAATGTGAAAAGGAGTATTTGGCATTGGAATTGAGTAATTCATTGAAAAATCAAGAGATCGTCCCCCCCCCCCTTTTCCAAGAAGTCCATGAACCAGTGAAGAGCCTTCACATTCGTAAAAATCGTCACCATAACTTTTTCGATCGTTAGGACCATCTCCGCCTTCTTTGGAGCAGATTCAATAGAAGCACCCCACTGATGCTTAGTTTTCGATATATGATGATGAATCAAGGTCTTGTCCTCGGTGACAACTTGCCGCATCCGAAATCAAAATTAACCAATTAATTTGTTTCGACTCCGTTTTGGTACCGTTTAACAAATGGCGACACAGAATGGTAACATCAACGTGTCTTAGCAGCGCCATCTGTCTACAAAAACAAGTACTTTGGGAACCATACTTGTAATTTAATTTTATCAGTTTTATTTTTTAATTAATATCTGACTGAGTTTTTTTAGACCTTAAAACCAGAACCTTTGTAAACAAACTCTTAAAAATTCAAATAATTTAAGGTTTTATTACTTTTTTTGAGTTTTCAATGTTTTTAAATACGTAAAGAAGTAGAAAAGAACTTTTTATGTTCATTTCTATATATGTTATTGACGAAACAGTATATTTGTCGTATATATTTCCTGAATCATTGTACGAAGTTATTAGGTAATCATTCTAAATAATGCTATTCATTTGAAAGTGTTTTGATTCTCAATAAGCTTGAAAATAGAAGAAAAATGTATGGTAAAGAATTTTATTCGTGAATTCATTTCAATAGGTAATCAAATAAATGAAAGATAACAAATTATTTCATGCATTTTGAATGCATTATAAATAATTTATTACAACAATTTTGCAAATTTTGATCTGTAAAAATTAGTTATGAAGATTATAATAAAAACAAAATTTAAATTATACATATTTAATGATTTTCGAAGTAATATTATATGAAGGAAATACACATATAAAAAAGGCAGGCTTTAATTTTGAATATACGCCCATGAGATATTATGAAAATGAGTGTCATAAATGGGTTTCCACCCATTTTTAAGTCCGGTTTACGAGGTCATATAGATATATTAAATTATTTCCTGTATTTTTCATTTACCCTTTATTTAGCGATATGAAACATTATCATTAAGGCTTATATGAGCAAATGTTTCAGTGTAATGAAGGAAGAAAGAAATTATATGAAAAATAAAAAGGAGGAGAGTTTCTATCATTCATTATATTAAATTATAAGAATTCATATAAGAAACTTGAGTTTGAAAAATAATATCCAGAGATCGATTCCTTATCATCTTAATCGTTATAGCTGACATAAAATTTATTAATTGACTAACAGTAGTACCTCTTGTAAGGTCCGAATCAGGGACATCTCTATTTAAGGGACAATTATGTCTGTCCCGGTTCCTTTGAAAATAGTATAGGTATTAGTCGCTTATTACGGGACATCTCTATTTAAGACGAAATTTCTGGTGTGGTGGATGGCCCTTTTCGTGAGGTTCTACCGTATTTGTTTGGTTTAGTTTTATAAATATCACATGAGGACTGTTGGCAGAATACCCAAGAGGTCGAGCTCACCCAAAGGACTTAGAGTTACAACCCCCCCTGGGAGACAATCAACCTGCACTCAGTATTTTAAGACCAAAAAGAAAAAAAAAATTATAATTTTTTACAATAGAGTAACAAAAAATTTTGCATGTTGGAGCAAAGAACAAATAAATGAAACATAATCCTGAAAATCAATAGAAAACAAAATCAAGTAATTTGTTTACAGATACGTCATAATTCTAACGGCGTTCATTTTTGGCGTCATTGTTCTAATACTTCCAATTTTTCACTTTTTGTTATTCTTTCCTTTCTCTCTCTCTTTTTTTTTTTTTTTGAATGCATATCAATCTACACCCATTCACCTCACGATTTCTTGGTAATACCGGAAGCTGATATAATGCTACAATGACTCACGCAGACAGACAGATTTCCGGTGATATAGTACACACTAATACAAAAAGGAATAATGAAAAAATTCAGAAATGAAGCACTAGACAAAAATGTACACATACATACATACAAGGTATACACAATTGAAAGCACACAATATACAAAATAGAAAAATTACCAAATATTGGTGAAGAACCTCGTAATTTGGAGCCTCAGTCAAGTGAAGAGGACGACACCTAAGCTGGCACCACCACTCTCCTAACTTCCATACCACTCCATTGGGAGGACTTTGGGCCTTGAAAGACTTAACGTGCATCAGCACCGGCTACAATACGGATCTTTAGTGGCATCAAGGCTAAAACCAACGACTCGACGAAAAACACGGGCCTCGAGTGCGCAGTCATAACCACTATCCTATCGCGGCTACTCTACTGTATTTGTATTGCAACATTAGAATTAATAAGTATATATCAAACTTATTCATCAATTCTCCCCATGAAGATTCCTTATTAATTTCCCTTCGTTTTCAAAATTTCGCTTCTTACAAAATTTGTGAGGTTATGTAGCGTTTTTCACCCCTTTCAGACGAATAAGTTCCGTATAATCATCAAATTCGAATTAAATTTTATTAAAAAAATTTGGAAAAACAGTTCCATTAATTTTTTTAAATCTCAATCTAAGATTCACTTTATTAGAGAACTTTGAACATGATGTGTGTAATGCATTCCAATTTCTTCAACAAAAAAATGTGCATTCACTCGTACCTGAGTTTTTGGATTTCATACAATATCACCCTAGCTTACGATTTTATGCGTTTCACCTGGATTTTATCAGAATTAAGGTCATCATAAAACCGGCACCTTTAATTTGCCTTTTCATAAACTCACGATACCGATTATGCTATAATTACATAGTTAGAAGAAGTAATCCTGTTACAATAAATACAAGTATTTTTGCCGTTAGATTCTAAATAGTTGCGCAACATTGGAGAAACGATCATCGCATAAAATCATGACCCATGCTCAACTGTTGCGTAGGATCGTTAATTACAACTTAAACCCAAGATCGTTATCATTAATTTATTTACGTCACAACGGTTATATGCCAGAGTATATGATTTTAATTACAGTTTAATATCATTCAAACTAGATATATTTTCACATGCAATGAGAACTGAAAAATGCATCGCGTCGAAATATTTTAGATCATAATCACTGAAATTCTTAATATTTTTAGTTAAAGTTCTCGATTAATTTCAGCATTTACCATGCTATCCTTTCTTTCTGTGAAGTTTAAGAGCTTCTCATTGTCTAGGCTGTTATGTATTCGGCCTCATTTTAATGTTTTTAAACTTATCGAACACGTAAGATTGGAAGCAGTTAGGAACATATGGACGATAAGGTGATTGTTTATAAACATCGCACTGAATAAGGGCACTGACGCAAGGGCAATAGGCGTTGTAACTCGTAATATTGAGTCTAGGTGAAGTGACGAGGACAACACCTGACCTGGAAACTTTCTCTCCAAACTTCCACACCATGTCAACTGGAAAACTTTGGACCTCGACAAATTTAACGTACATCAACTACTCGGCGGATCTTTACTGCATCAGGGCTCCAACACATGACTCGACAAAAATAATGCAGGCTGTGATTGCGCGACCATAACCATTAGGCAACTGCTGCCACCAGTGTTGATAAGAAATCATACAGAAATTGCCAAAATATATTTAAAAATTATAAATTAAACTAATATTCGAACTTGTCGTTTTTCTAGGAATTTTTGATTTTTTTCTGCGATGCATCGTTTTTCTGTGTCGTTTTCGACGTTTTCTACGACCACATATGAACGATAGGAAGGGAGGGAGGAATAATAAAAATATTTTTTTTTGGAATTTAATACTATTTTAGCGTTTATCATGTTTATCATGTATATATATATATATATATATATATATATATATATATA
>BMAW01027933.1:0-35052 GCA_019974015.1 Nephila pilipes
CACACACACACACACACGTATATATATATTAGAAATAAAGCTTAAATCTGTAGAAGAACTTTGATGAACTCTGAACGGAGATATATTGTAACAAATTCATTTTTATAAAGCATAATCATTTCTTGAGATGAACTTTGAAAGAATGTTAAAAAAATTTGATTCCATACATCTGATATATTTATTTTTAGTTTACTCTCACACATAAAATACTCATTTTATTATATAATTTAGATGATCACAATCTCCTGCATAAACACTGTGCTAATTTCAAAAGAATTTCACAACTCGGTTTTCAAATGGTGGGCAAAACACTACAGAAATACTCACTAGTTTAATATAGTGTCACTAGTAAAAATCAGCAGAAATACTAAAAATTAGAAATATGAAAAAAAAAATAATAATAAAATTAAAAATACATTTACAATGCATATACTAATATCATGGTAATAAGTGATAAAAAGTTTTATTTTTTTACTTCTTTCAAAAACATATTTAGTCTTAAAAATATATCATTTTGTAGAAAAGAATGAGAAATTTGAATCTATTTCTCTAATTATACAAATTATTTATAATAATAGAAGTTCTTTTTTTTCAAAACCATTGAGATGTACTATTCAAAAAATAATTTCAGTAATTGTAATTATTTATTCTAATATATAAATTACTTACAATACATGGGTACAAATATCATCCTTAAACAAATATTTATAAAAAATAAATTGAGTATTTACATTATTATCTAATACTTTAAATTTCATTCTACTGTAATTTAAAATAGAACAGTGAGGTGCCTTTAATTGGCCTCTTTCAGGACGGTGGATATGTAGGATTAGCGAGTTTACCAAATTATTTTGTGTCGTTGTTGTTTTAACGAAGATGTCAAAGATAAGTCCCCATAGATAAATATTCAAAAGACTAAAACATGTATTTAATATATTTATGATAATTATCAACCTGCAATATTAATATAAATATTGTCTAAAGTATTTCATAATTTTATCAACTAAGACATCAATTTGGAACCCTGAAAATTAATATATTCGAATATCCTCTTATTGATAAAAATATCGAGCACAAAAGAAGAATTAATATTATACAATGATTGTTAAATTAAGTTATGAAACAAACTCTATGTTTAGAACGAGTGTTATTACTTAAAACAAGTATCTGGTATCTCGTTAATTCAATGATTTGGATCTCTTCATCAAAAATTCACTATACTCAAATGTATCAGTTCTTCAGAATTGTATAATTTGTTACATTTAGAAAATCTTATAAATGCATCAAAAACAAGTTCACACCAGACCATAACTTATCTTCTATGGCTTACTCTTAATCCAATTCTTTATTTTTAAGTTGATGGATTATTTCTTTAGCTCCCCATATATATTTTTAAAAATAAATATGATTTTATTCTTTATTTTACACTGAAGTTGGTTTTAAATTATCTTACTTATTAAAATAGAAATATAGTATATCCCGGGACACAATATATTCCATAAGAGCTAAATGACAGACAAATTTGGATACAATTAACTTACTTTAAGCACATAAACGTTAAATTGATTCATATTTACATATAGAGTAGAACTGACTATATGGTAGAGAGATGAAGCTATTTCATAAAACAAATTTTAATACATAGGTTTGAGACAAAAGGATTTGAGAAATAATATGCTTTTCTTAAAAATTACCTTTTTGAAATCTTTTCTTCCTCAAGCATAATCCCGCCCCCCCCTATACTGTACAAGTCAAAAGCTTATTTAACATACCAATATGCTGCCTAACTCTTAACAAAGACTGAAGGATAATATTGACTGTTAATGACAAATAATTTTTCAGATCTGCAACACATCAATTACATAGCCGCGGCCCCGAAAGATTTATTGTGTATCTAATGTGCTACATACCAATTTCTAAAATATAAAACCCCGGACCTGATACAAATCCATTACTCAATTAACCAATAATTGGCTGTATGAAAGCATAGACTATGTATATCGTGAATTTTAAACATATCTGTTACCAGATTGGAATTTTGTGTTTATTAATTCCCTCCAGAATTAATCTAGGAATAGAAAATAATTTAAGCTGATGTAAATTATACTTTAAAATACAAATCAGGGGGAAAGTGCTTGTCATATTAAATACATTTGAAATAAATATTAGAACTATGTGCTCAATTGAGAGATGAGAGATGATTGAGATATTTATGCTTATATAGTACTTTGATAATGTATACTGAGGTCAAGGATGTTCCGTATAAATATTATAACCAAAATACATACAGTAAATAATAAAAAAAAACCTTGTATGTGTTTCTATAAATATAATAACAAATTTCTTTTTAAGAAGTTACATTTTGTGAAACCTTTCTAAGCATTGAAAAGTCAGTATTGCGAATTGATAGAGATTTCAATTGCAAATTTTGAAAAATGTAAGGGATTGCACCAAATTTAATCATAAATTTGAGGAATAATATTTTAAAACATAGTTTACATAGATTTATATTTGGATGTTTAATTTTAGTTATTTCAGAAATTAAAATTAATCGAAATTAAATAAAATTCAGTTGTTTTGTTAGTATTCGCATTGATATTTACCTAAATAAGTTTTAAGTATATTAGTTAAATTTATTCATATATGTTAATTTCATTTTTGAGAATGAGTTATATTGTTAGCAGTCATATCATAAAGGTAATTAAAACATTTTTTTTTTATAAATTTTGATTATGTTATCAATGCTGAACGTCTTAATTCATCGAAGTATTTATGTAAAAAAATTACTTCCTTTAAAGAATTCTAATTATTATAATGACATAGATTGGTAAATGATATAAGAAATCTTTAATTACATGCTATGTGCTAAAATTTGTAATTTTTTTTAGAAGAGCTGCATTAATGTTTGAGTCATTAAAATATAAAATAAGTTATATTTTTAGAAAAATCTGCTTTTATGATTAGTTGATATACTTATTTATCATACAAATCCTGATAGTGTGTTTTTTAACAATGGTATTTTACTGTCACCCTCGTTTGAAATGTCCTTTAAGTTTCAAATAAGAAAGAATAATCTTTTAAAATCAAAGCCCTTTACAAAGTAATATTTCAAAATAATGTATTTTTTTCCAAAATATTTTTCTCTGAATTTTTTTAACCTTTGAATCTAGTGATTAATGATTAACTTTTTATATTAAATTTCAAGCACTCTATTTCAAATTATTTATACAGCGTCTTGGAGTTAAACTTCCTCAGTAAATTTTGAATTAATTAACTTTGAACTAAGAACAATGTGTAAAAGACAATTTGCATTGCTTACATTCATAAGTGTAAAATATTAGTTTTATTTGTTGAAATTATGTAATTATATTAAAAATAATTGATACAAAATCTATATCGACTACACTTTGAAACTTCACACTAGCAATGACACCATTAATGCAGCTAATGATTTATTCTGCTGAGCTCATTACGATTAATAGAAAGTGAGATTTAAAACTATTCAAGCAATCACAATAATTTAAGTCTTAGAATGAAATAGATTTGTGAACTGTTGCATTGTTTCAGCAATTATTCTGTGCCCAAGTCGATGATTATATTATTTCTTAGTAGGCTCTTGCAATCTTGGTGTTTTAGCTGAGCTATAGTTATTTTCAGTAAATGGTCAGTTTATACTTAATTGTGTATACTTCTTTTTGTCAATCAGTTTTCTGCAGAGGTAGAAGTAAAAAGAAGGGGGAAATAAGAAATGCATACATATCAATCGGTAGTGTTTTGTATTACTTTCGGGGTTATTTCTATTTTGCCCTTCGTTTAATTAATTTCACGGCTTATTATCAAGTTCAATGTCCATTTGATCTTCGAGAATCCATGCCAAAGAAGAGCAAATATCGTTTGTTTTTGGAAATCTTCTTGAAGTTTGGTGGATTTTAGTTTGTCTTTAAGAAAGAACTCCCTCCAACACACGGACACTTCTATTACTTTTCTTTACTACTTTTCACTTCATTACTAATTTCCTCTTAGGTCTACACTTTCTCATGTCCTTAGTAAAATTTTTATATCTATAAGTATGTTTGTAATGGACGGGTCTTATGAAAAAGGGTGCCATAGATAGGACAAATAACTTACATCATAGGTAACTGCCTCTCGTTTCTCTGACATGCATGCATCACCCGCTAATTGTCTAGTAGTTCATAATTTAATGAATATAAATAATATTGTACAGGAAAACTGTATTCTATCTACCGTGTGATAAATACTAAATTCAATAAATGGTTAATCATATTACAATGTGACTATGTATATGGCCACTCTTAATTCTACTATACGAAAATAAAATAATGCTTAAAGATTTTTGTGGATAAGAAGGGGATCACATAATTAAAGTAAAAATTAAGAAAAAAAATAATCTTATAATTTTTATTTTATACACAGTAGCATTATAAAGAAGGCCGAATTTCAACATCAATCATTTACGAAATCCATTATGGATATTGTAGTTATCCTCTTCATTCCATTGCACAAACCAGTGGGTTATATAAGATTTATTAGTTTCTTAAAAATATGACTAAAGAAATTAACAAACTAGAGAACAATAGCGCTATAGCCTTAGACTAAAAAGTGAAAACAATTACTAAAACTTTACTTAAATGACTGAATGCGTGTTATAGTTTCTTACTTAAATAAAGTATTTTGTTTCCAAATAATTATACTGTAATGAAGGAGCAGTTCCTTTATGAAGCATTAGATTGAAATTCTAAATAAAATTATTTACAAATCAATCATAATTTCATTCCAAGTGTTCTTGTTTTTTCATTCCATGGATAATTTTGTTTAATTACCAATCCAAATCAAGTTCATAACACAATGTTTGAAAAAATATATAATTAAATCCATTTTATTCTTTAAGTGAATATTGCATGAAATTTATGTCGCCCTTTCTGATCACAAAAAAAAAAAAAAATCTTCACATAAGAATTTTTTATCGTTTATTGCACCATTTAGGTACTAAATCATGTAAAATCAGATTTTCAACAGTTAATTAAGATTTATAGTGAAAATAGTAAGTTAAGTACTTATTTTAATCTCAGAAATTAAGAAATGTTAAAATAAATTCTTAACTTGAAATTATGTTTACAGGTAAGAAATTAATTTGAAAAACGGTTTTCAACCTCACATTTTGAAACAAATTTTTCTCAAGCTGTACTATTTGAGAGAATACCAAATAGCATTATTTTTGATTGTTTGTTTTCATAAATATATGTACTACGTGGTTGGATATTATGTATTTAGCTACATAAATACTGTTCCGTTTAGTAGTAAAATTTATGAAATTCATTATTAACATTTTGTATAAACAAAACGAATTACAGCTGGATTCTTTTTCAATATGGATTTAAAATAAGGCATGTCACATTAAAGGGTATAACGTTATTTATTTTTTAAAAAAAGCGTATCAAAATCTAGTTCCTACTTTAAAATATTTCATACATGACACTTATTACAGAAAACAGAACATATTCTTAAAATGTTTGAATTAGAAAGTAAATATTAAAATATTTAGTAATAAATTTAATTTTGATTCAAAATATTGAACACTCTGTTGTTACATAATGATTACTAAGTTTTGGTCTAATATTTTGGAGAACTTGATAAATGCTTTTATTCGTTCAATAAGTGCTTATGTTCAATTAAAAATTTGTATTATTTCTGTAATCTTTACTTTGTCATAGTACCATTATTTAAGTGCAGCTTTTCATATGTATACTACAATATGTAAGTGCCTGTTTCGTTATGGAATTTCTTTAATATATAATATAATGTACCTGTAATCTTCAAATGATCATGGCCTCGAACTCCCAGTCGACATTGTTTTAGTAGAGTCGTGATTTCGAGTACGTTTTCTGGTCGAATAGTGAGACTAATGCACGTCAAATTTGAGCTCAAACACCGAAGTCCGTCAGACAATAGCCCTAGTGTTACTTCTAAGTGTAATGCTAATGGACATAGAGCAATTCAATTAAAACCGGCGATATAAATATAATTTTTAATAAAAAAAAATTTCACAAAATATTGGATCTTTTATCAGATTTATTTTAATAATTTAAAAGTCATTCTCAACAAATAATTCATTAAAATCAAATTCAGTTACAATTCTTAAATTAAGTTATTAATAATTTTTATTTTTAAAATTTTCATTCAATTTTGATGTTTCTGACAAACTGCAGAAATAGTTCTGCAGATATATGAGTATATCTAAGGTTTCAATACTGATAACATTTCTTTGTAATAGTTTGAGAAAAAAAAGTAATGCTACTTCCAATTTATTAGAAGAAATATTACGACAAAAAATTTGGCGTTTTCATAAATATCTCACTTCATATATTGTCATTTATAATGCGTCGCTTTCAACTTTTTATGCATATATAACTAATAAAATTATTAGTAATACATTAGTTGATAAAGTGTTGTTAAATATAATTTATTAATATTGGAAAATATCGATTACAATTTGGAACTGATTCTACAGTTATATTTTTACGGTTGATGTATTCATACATTAAATTAGAGTAATGTATTTATTATATATATGTAAAATTTTTGAATTAAAACAAAGCAGTATTGTTTTAAAAATTACTAGGGAAAATAAAGAGTCTTTCCGTTTCACTGTTTCATCTCCATTTTTCAAAAGTTATTTTTTTTGTATCTATTACTTTTTTCTCCATCAATAATGAAGATGGGAATTTTTTGGAAGGAAAAATATTTTTTTCTGTACATCCTGACATCTGTGTGACAAAACATTTTACATTAGAGAAACTCATAAATTGTTAGCTGTGAAGCTGGAGTTTAAATTGCAAAGTTATTTTTTTTGATAACGAACACACACAACTCTTGGGATCTCATTTCGTATACTTTCTTGAGGACAAATTGTGGTAAAGCAAACTCTTACTTCTGATGGCATGATAAAAAGGGGAAAAAAAGAAACGGGGAATAAAATTGTTCCATATAATGCAAACGTAAGAAAAAAAATGAATAATTTAAGTGATGTTTATGAATCAAAGATAATAATCCTTTTTTGTATGTATGCAAGTTTCCCTATACATTCTTAGAAATCTAAGAATGGAATTTTATTAAAAAATGAAAATTATAAATTAGATAAGAATTAAAATAAATGTGTCATTAAAATGGTATTTAAAATAATTTAGAAGAAAAAGGAGGAATTTCAGATATGTATGCTTAAACGTGTTAAACACTTTTAAGAATAGAACTCCTTGTAAGCAATTTTAAAGTAAGACTACAGTTTACAGACAAACATATTGTTAAGTTACATATTATTGTAATATATTTTTACTTCATTAACTATTCTAATTCATTTGCTAGAAACATTCTAGGGAAAGCTGACGTATGATACAATACATTTGCTTATATCTTTCACGTAAAAGAGTTTCTATAACACTAAAAAATATTTCAACAAGAAGCAATAAAGCAAAGAACGAAATATTAATAACACAATAAATAAAAATATATTTAATCTTTTAAGTATAGTTTTCCTCCTTTTTTAAGTTAATCCATATTTTGTGAAATAGGATAATTAGAGTAGGATTTAATAACCAGAAAACAAATATGGTGTGTGGTTTTAATTATAAAAACAGTTTTATTTAATAAATAAATTTGATCCAATAAAGAAAAAAATCATTTAAATAGAAATGTGTCTAGAATTATAACTGAAATAAATTAGAGGTACCCGAATTCATTCTCTTTTTGAAATAGAGAACAGTTTAAAAGAATATGGTAGATAAAGGTATTTGTAGCTACTTAAACAATTATACCAAACTTAAAATAAAAAACAATGCTTTCTTTAAATATCTAATTCCTTATAAGCCATCTTATAGCTTATTAATGAATATGGAAATGTGAGAGTTAATCTTCTAAGATCCGTTTAAATACAGTACCTAGAAAAATGCACTAATGTAGAATCTTTATATTTAAATAATTCGAATCGTGATAAAATCTATTTAAAGTAAGCTAGAAAATTCTGCGAATTTCTTTAACTTTAGATTACCAGTGTTTTATTAATGTTGAAAATTTAAAAAATAATTGTTCAATAATTTTATTTGTATCACTTATTATGTATAAGAACAATGTCATGCATGAGTACCTTGATTAAAATTTCATACAAACACATCTAAATTGCTAAAGTATTATACATACGTACTTGTATATATATAATTCTTTGTGTATGATACATGGAAAAGAAAGGTTAGTGATATTTAACTCAATGTCAAGCGATCGTAATGAAATTATATTCATATCTATACTAAAAAAATTACGAAATGTTTTACTATACACTCAAAGCTATTTAATACTACATAGAACTAGAATTTAATAAGTCATAAATTTTAATTATTTATAATAATTTATAAATTAAAACAGATTTGAATTTTGAATAGGGGATTCTTATGGTGACGACTACTAAATAAAACCTTTTTAATAAATTTATTTATAATCATTTTTTCAAATATATTTCTATCTGTTAAAATACATTTTATAAATATTAATATAATCTTTGTAAACGTCTTTAAAGGAATTCTCGCTGGATCAACATTTGAGTCTTTTTGAAAATAAACTTAACAGAATATATGGATAATAGGATAATAGAATAAACAATATTCAATAAAATGAACACAAAATCATTGAGTCTTTAAATTTATGTAACAAATATTATTTTAAGAAATGTATCGATAACACAAAAATAGATTTTAACTTATTTCATAATAAACATTACTAACTATTTTTAAGATTGCTAATCATACTAGAACTCATTGTAGGAAATGAAATACCGTTTATGTTTTCTTAGTTAACTCATAATTTTTTATGTAAAAAATGCTGCCTGGCCATTAAACATTGATTTTCCACGTGCTTCCAATACTAGATAGAATTAGTATTTTGTTATATTTTTCAATAAAGATTACTTTCTTAACATTTAAGTTATTTTCGTCTCTGAACTAGTATTCATCTGAAAGTAAATTCCTTTATAAAATTGTACATAACGTTTTAGTTTCATTGTTCTAGTTCTTATAACTTTTACTTTCAGTGCTCCAAACATTTACTATTATTGATTTTAGTATATTTCTACCATGCAAAATGCCCTACAGTTCTAGAAACTAAAGTTTCGTTTCTAGCGTATGAAAAACAAAAGAAACTTTTCCTCATTTTTGATTAGACTTGGGAAACTTTTCCTCTTACGACTAACAAAACACATCTAATCACACAGTCGAAGCGTTCTGAAACATTTTATTTCCTCGGGGACTTCTTACAGGTTAGCGGTCTGGGTATATTCTTTAGGGACCTTTGTTAATGGATTCTCCAAAGACTCTTTCTGCAAGAGGTTTAGTCATTAAAATTCCTGTGGTCATTAAAAAAAGCTTTACTCCCGAAAACAAAAGATTTCCTTTGATTCAAGAATGTACAAATTACCAAAGAAAAAAATGTATTCATTGAAATGATCACTTACTTATCTTTTTGTACTCTAACCTTTAGCAAAAACTCGTAACCGGACACATTTTTTCCAGTTTCTTTGCAAATGAATTAATTTAAATTACTTTATAACAATTATGTGTCAGATAAAAGGGAAATGTTTATTTATAAGCACTGCAGCTTATAGAAACACAATTTAGCTTAAAATGTTTTCAATTCTTTTTTTTGATTAATATTTGACTTGGAATTGGTACTTTACTTTAACTTTAAAAAAAAAGTAGTAGAGTTTTAAATTTTTAAATTTTCTTATGCTTTTCGTACTGTTAAATTTAATATCCTAAGTAAATATATTATTTTTAAAATTTTAAATTGATATAAAGTATAAATTTAAAACTACCGATATCGTGTAACTTTAATTTGATGTTACTCTAATGCCACAGTCTTAAAATTTATGAGATAGTTAATTAAATATCGATGTATACTAAGATATCCAAAAAGATAGAATTAAATAAAATTGAAAGCTTAAAAGTTTTAGAATGCAAGCATCATAATTTATGTGGTCTTTTTATTGGAAGAATGCACACACATAAGAAACAACAGCATAAGCGTATCAGTTCCGCTATCCGATTGTACCCAAGAGGAGCAGCGAAGATCGCGTAGATTTTTGTGGTCAGAGGATGTGAAGGTGTTAACATTCACGGGATATTTTGTCGCAATACGGGGCTTTGAGACCCCAGAACACCCTCTCTACTACTCAGATCTCTCTCCTACCGACTTTTATCTGTTTTGACCGCACAAGGAAGCTTTGAGAATCTTGAAACATGTAACTTGAACGTTTCAAAAATGACATTTGAGGCCATTCGCCTCAAACTTGCATTAAGTATATTGCTCAAGAGGGATATTATATCGAAAAATAATGTATCTGTTGTTCAATTTTCTTTGTTTACTAAAATTGTGGAACGAAAAGTGTACATATTTTTTGAATTTACTCTCGTATATAAATAGTTCAAAATTTTTACTTTGGGGCGAATTATTCAGGGAATAAAACAATAATTTAAATGGGGTATTAGTGGTAAATTGTATATATTTTAACCTTCTATATCTGTTTTATTTTTGCAATTTTTGTTGATTTCTCATTATTATAATATATTCCAGAAATTTTGTCTTAGATACATTATTTCTTTACGTTGGCGATTTTGTCTTTTTTAAATGGCTTAATATTTTGTATTTATGATGACATGGCGTTGGCAAGTACTATTGGTACATTATGTTGGTTTCTTAGTTTGTGTTATATTTATTATCTTCGTCAATATAACCTTTTTTGGGTTAAGCTTTTAAATTGATGTGTAATATTTTAGATATTAATTTAATTTTAAATTCCCATTTTGAAAAGTAATTGAATACGTTTCCTATGATTACCCATTCAGTGTTCGGCGATTGAATTACTAATTTTCGGTTAATTATCATCTTTATAAAATGTAATTCCTTCAGATATGATGAATGCAACTATAATTATATTTATAAAGGGAAATTATTCCATTCTAAAGTATGGAATAGTGTTAAGTGCATTATGTCTAAGTCTCTAAATTTAGATTTGTCATCACCTTACATTGTTTTAAATTGTTTGATTCTTCAATAATTTGTTTTGAATTTAAGGGCTTTGAATTTTATATTGCTTGGTTGTTTAGCTAAATTTCTATCTTGAGTTATGTGACATATGGAATGTTTTTTAAATATTTATTTTTACTTTTGTTTTAAATACTCTTGAAGTATTTTATGTTTATAAAATGTGCACTTTACATCCTTCTCTCTCTCTCTCTGTATATATATAACACATCGATCAATAACTCCCGAGACTAACCCAAAGATGGCACTCGTAGTAAACCAGTAACCAGGTCTTTCTAGAGTACTAACCTTTGCTTGAAAAGTGTCAAAATTTTAAGTCGATCGGACCAGGAAAAAGGTTTCTTGAAGTGAAGTGAAAAAGGTTTTTTCCAAGTGGGTGCCGCGATTGCTTTTGATGGAACAAAAACAGCAACGAGTCGATGATTCAGAGAGCTGTTTATCGCTATTTACTCGCAACAAAAAAGATTTCTTGCGAAAAAAAAAAGAAAAAAGAAGAAAAAAAAATTTTTTATAAAAAAAAAAAAAAAAAAGATTTGCGTGGAAAAGCATTGAATCGATTGTATCAATCTCTAAAAGGTAATTAATAAAAGGTGTTATGTTGATGAGAATAAAAGAAATGGCCTCAAAAAAAAATGTTTTTCAACGTTAGATCCGTGAGTTATTGATCGATGTAGTTATATATATATATATATATATATATATATATATAAATTGTCGCACATTGTCTTCCATTAAGGAGAATTAGAACTGTTGTATTATATTAATAAATAATTGTGGTTTCCAAAACATTCCTTTAATACCGCAGTTCTAATACAGATTAAGTTTTTCCCCTAATAATTGAAATTAAGGACAGGGAAGAGGTTTTGTAAGCATATTTGCAAAATTTGATTCACTGTCACAATATTCAAGTTGAATTGTTCAATTTATTGGCATCTGTTTAGGTAGAAGTTGTTTCAGTTTGAGATCTTTGAAAGTATCAGCCATTGGATTTTTAGGGCTGCTTGGGCTTAAGCAATGTACTCTAATTCGCAATAGGAGAGTGTGATGCAGTTCTGTCTTTCCGAAAACCAGGGAATGGGGCTATTAACGTCAAGTTAGATTTTTCTACTGATTTAGCTCTTGTTAGAAATATCATTTGCCTAATCAGCGTCGGTACGGCAAGTGAAGACAGGATGACTCTTGCAGTTGAAAAAAATATCAGTGTCTTTGGTCATGCCTAAATTCTTGATCAGTTTCTTCAATTATGTCTGTTCCTTTTCAGTTGTTGTTTCATTTTTTTCTGATCTTGTTAGAGCTGCATCGGATTTTGAAAGATGGACGATATACAGATTAATTCCGATTGCCAGCCTGTAGTTCGAGATTTCTTCAAATTCATGAGTTTATTTATTGTGTATGACGTATTCATTGGCATATAAGTTGGCTCACGTTTTCTATTTTCAAGTATGACTTTTATTTTCAATATTTAATGAATTAAAGCATTAATTTGTGATTCTTTGATGTAGATTTCAAGTTAATGCTTTACTTTTTTTTTAAATTCTTTAACTTCGAACCATTTTTGGAATTTTTTTTGCTGTTCCATTTATTTTGTTTTCATCACAACTTGCATTTCATAGATCATCGCGATTTGGATAATGGCATATAAGTTTTACTTTTGTAAACAACGTTTATCAGCTATATTTTGCTGGAAACTGTTGAGATGAAGTTTTTAAGCTACCTTTTTTTTATCTATCTTTTCGACTATTCTATCCTTAGCTGCTTGCTTGAGGCCGTATAAAGACATCTTTAATTTACAGTCATTGTGAGTCTTTGCGTATTCTTCTGGTTGTTGTATATAAATAAATTCATGAACTTCCTATAAAGAAATGTGTTTTTCTATCTACATATTTCACGAGGATCTTTTTGTAGCTTGCTTCAGTCATCAAGGCTTTTAATGTGGTGTACTTCACAACTGGAGAGAAGGTTTCACTACAATAAGTTCAGCACATCTGGTTGTATTTCTTTGGCCTTGAGTTTTGACTTGTACGTTATAATTTTTCCCTCTTATTCCAAATTCCTTTTGTAGGACTATTTTTATAACCAATAGGTTAATTTTCCTTTTGGTAGTCCTACGATATCCTATGTGTGTTCATTATAAATTTTATTACCCCTTTTATAGCTTCGAACTACTTATTCTTGTCACTACGACAAAAAGCTTCTTTACAATAATCCTGGGGCTATTTTTTATTTCATTAAAACAGGCAGTCAAATCTTTCACGATGGCTTCTTACACCCTATTGGCTGGATTTTCTGGATAATATTGTTGTTTCCTTATTTCAGGTATCAGTTTGTTAATCACTTGATTCTTCTCTGACGTTAATTTCTTTTGATTATGGAAGAGATACAACAGTTACATTACTTTCTCTTTGGTTATTTAACATCAATCTTAACGTTATGCTAATAATTACTTGATGGTCAGATAAGTAAATTCTTTAACACTTGCAATCAATCAATCAATTCAAAAGTGTTGCATCTAAATTACTACTTTTGATTTTATGGACGTTTCTCTGATCCATATGTTCTTATGTATGACAGTTCCAGTTTTCGTCCAGTCCATTTCTCGAATGGTGTTTTCTTTTAGAGTTTTGTAGATTATCTGTTTTGAATGTAGTTTGTCATCACGATTGATCTTTGGTCTGTATATCGTTCCTTACGACGGTGATATTCTACTGTTAATTTGATTTATTCAATTCTGAAGTTAATTCATTTTTCGTCTTAGCTTCAAGAGTTGTTATTAAAGGGGCGTACGATTTAGAAACGAAACGAGCAAAATGAGATCATAATGTTTGTCTTCGACTTCTTCTTCTAAGGTTTTAAGTTTGTAAATTAACTCTATCACATATGTGATGTGTTCGTTCATATTACTCTCTTCGAACATTTTTTTTATCACATTTAATTTTTTAGAGGAATAGTTTACTAAAGATATTACGGCTTGTATGGATCGGTTTGAGCTTAGTTCACATATTAAATTTGCAATAGTGTCATAAATAATATGAATTCTTTGTTAATCTTTTTTTATATCAATTACAGTTCTTGTTTGCATCTCTCTATTTTTATGTGTTCCACTTGGTTCAGAGGGTTGATAATTCCTATAAGATCAAACTAATTACCTTTAACAAATTACATTTACCCTTTGAATTCCTAAGCAGAATAGTTGTTACTATTATGCTCAACTATTTGAAAAGTTGTTTCTTTCAAAGAAGACATTATTTTTAAGACAAGAATGTTCAAAAAATTTCATTTGTTTCGTTTTAATTTATTATTAGAATTTTGTAATATACTGTACAATTTTTTTTTTTCAATTTAGTTTCATAATCTGTTGCTTTATAGAAGTAGATATATACAGCAGAATCAACCTATTATTGATTAAGATTACACAAAATTAATTTTTTTACCATTTCACCTTGATGGACGTTTCGAAACATGATTTTCGTAGCACTATATCTCCAATGATTAATCTAAATTACAGAGTACTAATCAATAACTAATTGAAAGAATTTTGAACAAGAAGATATTAATTCATCAAAGCTAACATATTTAAATTGGATACATGAGGGCACAACATATAAAAATTGCTCTAATTACTTATTATAAATTTTTTTCACTATTTTAGAAGTCAGAATCCCTTCACAGTAATGGAATACCTATTTAGAACTAAAACAATAGAAATATATTAATGTAAGTCGTGGTTCTCAACAATTAAATGCTTTTAAATTTAAACTCATTATGCTTTACATCCATTACTTTTCACAATTATATTTTCTGTTATAAATACATTTACAGTACACCTATACATATTCATAGAAATGAAACGTTATGTATGAAGGACACTTTCTATTTATTTTGTTGATCTCTCTTTGGACCGCATTCTTTGTGCTATGGGTTCTCACTTTTTCTAATTTAAGACCTGCTTTAAATGCTAATTTCTATTTTATTGTACATAAGATATTTACTTCATTCTGAATTTTTGTGAAGTTCAATCAGATGCTTTTCAAGTTTCATTAAGAAAGGGAGTCGTTCATGCAGCTTGTTTCGTATGTCAGATAGATTTGCATGAATAAAAAAATGCATTTATTGCAATCTAGTCAATGATACTGTAGAATAAATTCGCATGCTGTACTTTATATCTTGTTCTGTTTTATCAGTATCAAATAATTTATCCGTAGTAGCTACTTCAACAATGTTTAGTTTCAGAGTGATGAAAAACAATATTTTTAATCCTTGTATTTTCATTTTGGGGGAAGGGGTGCAATATATCTACCTACTAGTTGGTGCACCCTGGTCACTGAAGTGGTCTGCAGTTATCGGCAGAGTTTCTCGGTATGTCTTCCTGCCACCATTCCTGTCAAATTTCGGAGACTGGTCTTAGTGTTCTGCAATGCAACGCTGGTGGTTAGTCACAACCATAAAAATGACGGATCATGACAGCCTGGTATCCATCTTCTTCGCATTAGAATTTTTACGAATTCTAGTTGCGCCTGTCAATGATTTGGCAGATCCAATGAAGAGAGACCACCTGCTTCGACGTGCATCATTTTAAGGCGATTCAGAAACAGCGCTTTTCTAGCGTGCAAAAGAACTTTTGAGACAATGACTTTAGTCACTTCCTAAATCTGTTCTTGTTTTTATGTTTTTATTAGCCTTGCCATTGGAAATAAGAAATCTTTATACATATACAGGAGGAATGCTAATGATCCACTTTTAGCAAACATAAAACAAAAGTTTGAACCTTTTTAAAATCGGACAATAAGGAAAATATTAATTTTGTACGTAATTTTATTTTAAATGCGATACATCCAAAAAGTACTAAATTTTTTATGTATATTTACATGCACGTTAGTGATTTAAATTGATTATTTAGACCCAGTCATGTAAAATATGAGTTTTTTTTTTTTAAATGTGTTTTCAAAAATTAACAATGTTCTATAACTCTGCGAATTTAGAAACTAAACAAAATTATTTATTTGAAGGAAACTTGAAAAATAGTATGTCTTAATTAAATCCCATGGGATATATCATGAAATTAATAATTGGAATTTGTAGATCAGATCCATTCAGAGTAAGAAGATAATCTTAAATTATGCGAGTCTTAGACTGCAGAAATAATAGAAATTGAATTTTTTTCATTGGATTTTATCCACTATTTTTAACTGTTTGAATATTCAGGATATTTAAATTTCACTTTTTGAGAAAATATTTGGTTTCTCTTAACTCCTCGCAAATTCTTAAAAATTTGTATAAAATTTGCATACATTTCTCTTAAAGTACATTTACTATAAATTAAAAAAAAAAAAAAAAAAAAAAAACTTAAATATTTACTTTTTGATTTCCTTATTATTTTGGGTAAAAATAAGCAAAATATTACTACTACCAATAATAATAATAATCCTTTCGAATGTAATCTTGATTTTACAGTATATAATGCTTTGTAAAGAAAATTAAATTCGATATAAATGTAAACGAATATTAAGATAACATCTAGGTAAATTGTATGATATTGATTGTATGATATTTAAGGAAATTGAATTGACTGTTCACTTCGTTTCAATTATATAACTGTTGTACATTTAAAAGATTTATTATTGATAATTACAATATCAATGGGAAAATTAACAACTAATAAAATATGAAGCACTCAGCGTTAATATATTGTTCATATCATAAAATATAACGAATCGCCTTTGAATGAATAGTAAAATAATTTATAATATAATAGAATCCTTTGCAAAAAAGAACAAAGTTATTATTATAAGACTAATATTTTGTTAAATATTGAAATTAATTTTTAATGATAGAGCTATGATTAAAGCAAAATGGATCAAATCATATTCAGCAATTAAAATTAGAAAATTTAAGCATTTTATTTATTTTATAGTAATAAAGTGTATATACTTTTTATATGTAAACGAATTCATATCAATAATCCAAACCATACTGAAGCTAAACTTATAGTTATAAATTTCAAACTAAACATACTTTAATATGCCAGACATTGATTGGAAATTCTTATAACTTATATTATATTCATTCATTCTTATACAGTAATATCCTGTAACTAGTCTCATCAGATTATTCTCTACCATTATATATCTCACTATTAATATCTCAAACATTCATATTCTACTGTCTACATATTCATCACAGATTTCGTCAGTCCGTAGAAGTTGAATTTCCGTTACATATACTTACGCACGTTCATGAATTTATTCATAACTGCATAAAATAATAATAATTCACATATATTCCATAAGTACAGCCTTTTACTAGTATTAGGAGTCACCAAATGGTATAGTGCTGGCTTACAGCTCCTTTGTTAGTAAAAATATGTTATTCAAGATTTTTCAACCTTTTCCCAAATAAATGTAATTTTAACAAGATTTTCCAAAGTCATAAGTATTGGCTTAAGGATTCATTTCAAAATTAATTTGGTAGTATAAGATGTTACAAATCATTTTTATTTATTAAAATGGAAATTAAACTAATTTAAATCCTGTATTACAATATTTTGCAAGGTATAATTATTATTTTAATACCAATTTTAATTAATCTGAAATACAACAAAATGCTGAATTTAAACAACTTTTCGAACCGTGCTTTAATTTGAAAAATATCAACTGGTGGACATGAAATTCCCACTGCTGAGGTACAATTTAGATTGTAATGTTTGATGACAGCATAGTAGCCAAAAAATGTATTGTACGCATACCTTATGGAAAAAGACAATAAAAGGCTTTATTGAAAGAATGGTGTTAGTAAACAACGTTGTCATGAGGAAGATTAACGCAAGAAAGTCAATTAGTAAGGGATACGGTCTTCCATGACTATGACCATGATAACTAAACATGATAGTTAAATGACACGATTTGTTAATACTCAATACCATATAATTAAGCGGTTTTTGAGATAAGAGTTGCCACTCTTCAAGGAGCATTTCTGTTTGGTGTTCTCCTGAGTCTACGATATTGCTTCTGAACTTCTCTTAAATACATTCCACATATATTTTTTGGGATTTATATCAGAGGAGTACGCTTAACAATCCACTTTGCAGATACCCTTGCATTCTAGAGATCCTTAACAGTAGAAGTCCTGTGTAGATGTGCATTGTCGTCCATTAAAATAAAGTATTAATCAATGTCAACTCGTTTACATGCACGAGTGTAAAGAAATTTTAATGCTATAACGATCTCCGGTAAGTGAGCCACTATCAAAAACACAGAACTCCATTAAATATATTATGCTTCCCCACACAAGCTCTCCAGGACCACCCCAACTGCCTCTTTTCCTGATGTTAGTGGAATAAAACCATGTCCCTATCTCCCTACATATCAACTGGTACCCAGTAACATTTATAAGACTAAACCAACTATCATCAGTAAATAGCACGCGACTTCATTGATAATATGTTGAGGTTTTGTGTTCATGACATCACTGAATTCGGAACCACCGTTGGGCTGCTTTTATAAGTATGCAGCGTTCAGGAAGACGTATGAAAACGCCATCTTTATTCAGACGTTTAGCTATAGTAAGTCGTGATACCTATTGCCAGTTGTCTTCCGGAGCTACTGAGCAGTGAAACCTAAACATTCCTAAAGAAAGTTTTTCATGCCCATAATAACAAAAAATACAGGATTCTTTTGAATATGTTTTTTTTTTTCAATTATGCGATGATGATCCACTTTGGCAAAATAACACTTCGATTATTATTTTACCCCTTACAATGGGAAAAAATAGCGTGATTTTCAGTTTTCTCAATATATAAGGTTTTGGTTCCTTTGAGAAAAAAAAAAATTGCATTGTTAGAGCTTTTGGTATTTTTCCATAAATTTACTTTCGCTGGTCATTACTTAGAGTATGCGAATCTATAAGACATTTCTATTTTCGCTTTAACTTTTATCTTTTTCGTTCATCTGTAATTTTTTTTATAATTCTAAGGAGAGAGTGATAATTTTTAGTTTAAGAAAATCATAAAAAAATTACATAGAAAGGTTTAAGATCTGAGGAGACAGACATTTATGTTTATACCTAATCTTTTTTTCTCTATGTCTAACTTCGTACTGAATTGGTGGATTTAAGTCTTGTCATAAACCTGGTATTTTCGTAGCATCTCTTCCACCCACATGACGGGAGATACTCTCATTTGCCTAACCTGCCTCTTTCATTCCAATGATACAACTTCTTTCAAACTCTGACTGTTGTTCGTAATGACCTCTAATCCTGCGGTGGGGCATTTTTTTAGTTGTGGAAAGTTGTCTGTTTCTTAAATTGCAATGCAACAGAAAATTTGACCTTCAGATGGAGAATCGCTTCTTATATACACCTGCTGAGTGCGTAGTTCCGATACGCTGTATCTCTTGCTATTCATTCGTTGCATACCAAATTATAATCATTTGCATGTTCGGTCAAGATGTTTTTGAACACGAAATTTCATTACAATCGAGAAAATCTTTCTTGGTGCGTCGGTGTTTTTTTTTTTTTTTTTTTTTTTTTTTGTTATAGTTTATTTCTAAGGTTTCAGGATGCTTCATATTAATCTCTAAAGTATAACACAATTTCGCAACTATATTAAATCAGATGAGCATCTAATACTTTGAAGATCCAATACAGTGTGAAGCGAAATAGAACGATTATTTCTTTCTGAATAATTAAAGATTTCGTATTGCAATTGGAACCGAAAGAATTAAATAATATTTGTAATTGCTAATTCTATTGACGAATACAAATACTGATTATCATGAATGATAGTAATAAATCAAGAACAAATTGCTGTCACTGTTCAGGGTTTTTGTTATATGTTTTCATAATTATTTTTGGAATTTTAATACTTAATTTTTATTATTGTTCCATAGAGAATTTTCATAACATTGGTGTCAGAAATATCAGTTTTACTAGGAATATTATTTTGATCAGTATTTTCAGATTTCGTACTTTCAATTTCTGTTTCTTATTTTTTTTTTTTTTTTTTTTTTTTTTTTTTATGTTAAATTTTGTTATGTGCCATAAATTGCGTTGATAATCTTGATTAGTTTCCCTTTTTATATCAAATTCATCAAGATCCTAAATTGATTTTTCCATTTCTAAATCAGAAAGAAAAAAATTTGATTCTCGATTTAATAACAACTTACGTATTTCTTCACTTTCTGTGAAATTACTTTTTTGTTTTGTAACATTTCAGCTATTTTATTCAATGTTCTTTTAGAAATCTCTTTAATCGTTGATTTTTTTCACTTAAGTATTTCTAGCGACTTTTCTGATTTTTTCAATCACTTTTGATGAGTTCGTACTTTAATTCAATATCAAATATAAATTTTATTTATTTCTCATATAAAGTATTATTTATGCTATTGTGGTTTTCCGAGAGACTTTGCTCTAGATGTTACTCAGTACTTTTTAAAAATAGATTACTCCATTTACTTTTATAATTATATATAATTTCTACAATTTTTTTCATGAAAACAATACTGAATGTATTGCTTTATATATTCTTGGTATTTTTTTTCTTCTGTTATATAATATCTGAAGAGTTTCACGTCTTACAAATTTTCTTACGGAAGATGTATACAGTAATTTTTTCTTCCGTTCGGAATTCTCTAGACCAGTGTTTCGGCATTAATGTCCCATGTACTTTTACAAATTTAAAATTCCTTAAGAATAATCTCTAGACAACAAAATTAAAGACAACTCATTTTAATTGAGAAATAATAGAGGTTCATTTTTTAACTTTATTTTCTGTTCAATAAATGTTTTGGGAGTGAACCTTTCACATTAAAGTTATTTAATCCATGTAAGTATTCTTTATCAAATGATATTCCTCCTTTAACGATTCACTATCTCCACCTCTCATTATTAAAATTTTTTTAACCAAAAATAGTTAAAAATCTTTTACCATATAAGCAAACTCAAATAATTCTTTTCAGTAATTCTTTCAAAATATAACGTGCTGTATTTATTATCAGGAAATATTTTACCACCAAACACATTAGATTGATTGACAGATACAAGAAAACAAATTTTTTTTACTTATCCTTTTAATTTTGTTTTTTTAATAGAATTCTCTTATGTTAAGGAGATTAATTATAAATAGTTATAGAAATAATTTTTACAGTATTTAGTACACAAATAAAGATCAAAGATTCTTGAAAAGAAAAAAAATCTAAAACAATGTTAGCATCAGGAAACAGCTTTGGAAATAAAGCTATTTTTATGAAACGATTATCAATATAAAATGTTAATTATAAAACTTTATTAAATGTGTAACTTACTTCCATAATTTTTAAGTAAACAATTGTATTTGTATATGCAAGAAAAAGAAAAAATGGAATTAATATCAATAACATGCACACACACGCAAGCACATCTAAACACACTCTCACCCCGACCCACACCCACATACACATATATATATATGATGTGTATTTGTGTGTATTAATACGAATCATATGTGTATGTTTGTTTGTATTGATACAAATGATTCAATTCCGTATATCAGAATTTTAATAATACTGAAATCTTAAAACAATTATGTAATTTTAATTACATAATGTTTCTGAAACTGTTATGAAGATAAATATTCATAGATCAGAGATAAAATCATTCAAATTATTGTTTCTCAGAGTTTGACTTAAAAGTGTTTTGAAACATGTCTTATGAATCCAAATCATATATCCCAGAAAATTAATTTTTTTTCTATATAACTTGGTATACGCCATTAATTAAGAGAACTGGGACAAAAAAAATGCTTTTTTTTTTACAAGATTGTAGAATAATATTTCTTAAGATTTATATACTTGGACATGTGAATGCAGAATAATATTTCTTAAAATTTATATCCTCGGACATGAATGCAGAATAATATTTCTTAAGATTTATATACTTAGACAAGAATGCAAAAAAAATATTAAAATTAAAATAAATAAATTATAACCTTTTCTAACCAATAAGATTAATCTTAACTCTCACATAAATCAATCCAATAACAATAAGTTTAATGTTCAGCAAATTTTGTGCTTCTTACATATCATCAATAATTTTATAATAAATATTAAATATTCCTTAACTATATATATATATATATATATATACATACATATACATAAATTGTGTTGGAAATTATATTTACATATATGTAAACAATCTCAAACACAAGCTTTTGATTTGTTAAATTTTTATTTTCTCCAATATAATAATACTTTTTATTTGAAATTTTGGAAAACTGAACTGATTTAAACCTGTTCCTTTATTCGACGATGTACATATGTTTATTATCTAGTTTTTAATAACTTAAAAGTTGTTACGAGGAATATATTTATGTACCATTTTTAGTGAATTCGAAGTTTCACTTGCAATAATTCTAAAGACTTACATTTATAAAAATGTACACAATATATTCTTATTTAATAACATAATGTGTAATAGAGTCATTATATGTATTGCGTAATCCAAGCGCTAACTTTAGTGCTCTCTAAGGTAATTTAACTTTATTGAGTGAAATACGAGGAATCCTATGTTTTAACAGACTTCTCATTCAATTCCTTCTTAGGGACTCTTGTCTTTTTTATAATAACAAAACACTGCTGTAGAAAGAGGAGAAAGAAAACATTCCACTATCGAGGACACTCAGAAAAATACCATATCGGTCAATAACAAAAGGGGAAAAAAGTAAAAAATGAGCTCATAATATCTAGGGAGGATAGGAAATAGTAGATGCAGACCGAGTGCTTAATGGTTGCTTTATATTGAGGAAGAATTCTATGGGAAGCAATTACGTCTTTTAGGCCAGATGCGTACCTCGGTTAATCAAGCGAATGAGCATAGACAAGGGAAAAATGATAAGTTTGTCTAGAAATTATTGAAGCAATAGGTTAACTCTCCTGGTAAGTAATATTAGATTGTTGTTTTTACGTGATAATCATAATGAAAAGTGTCTAAAGGTCTGATGAAAAGTGGGATAGATGTACGACTCGTGTAAGTTTGATCCTACATGGAGTATATTAAGGTGTGTGTCTACCAAAAAATCACCGTTTTCGTGAAATTTTTGAAAGATTCTTTATAACTTTTTATTCAAGCCGGCATAAATGGCTTTCATTTGTTCATAGGGTAGTTAATTAATACATTAAGGCAATTATATAATTTCTTAAGATAGATAAAAATCTTTTTTTTTTTTTTTATTTTCTCGGAAACTTCGACTGTACCTTTTTTATTATGGAAACTTATTTCCTAAAACGCATTTCATGTATTGAAATGAAATTTTACCACAATGTTCAGTACATATCAAGGTATGTTGTGAATTTCAAACATAAGTTTTATGTTTATGGCATAGGTTTTATGTTTATTTTCCAGCATATTTTATTTACAAAAGTGATATATTTTCATGTTGTGCTTATAAGTTTTGGTATAACTCAGTACGTTTAAGAGATATCTCCGTTGCTCCTGCTTTACAGAACTATATTTATATTAGAAATACTGTTTACACAAAAAGTGAAATATATTAGATTAGATTTTGTCATATGAATTGTAACTTGAATGTCACTTCTTACTTAATTTTGATAAAATATCGCCAAAATTTGAAAAATAAAAAAAGGTTCATTTAAATGACTTTTAAATTTACAATTTTACAGACAAGTGCTACTAAATATTATAAGTGTTTTACAAAAAAAAAATTCCTTTTTTTTTTTAAAAAAAGTTCTCCGAAGGTGACTCATCTCTCTCTCACCTTGATATTCTTTAAATAAAATTATATATTTATTATGAAGAATTTACCATTTCCATAAAATATTTTACAATGAACTTTACAATTTTATGTGTCACAATGTATTGCAAAAGAAACATCAGTTGTGTCAATTTAATTGTTGTTTCAACCTTCATCCTCAAAAATTGACACCATTATTAAAGAAAATTTGTGAAGTGTTTTGCTCCTTTAAAACATTTGTATATCTTTTTACTCAGCAACAATCTAAGATAAATATATCTATGAATGCAAAATTTAATATCTTTTAACTAATATGGCAAATGGTAATAATGAAATTGCTACCAAACATACACTTAAGATTAATGTATACCTGAAAAAAATTTATAATTCACGGGAAATCAATCGATTTACATTTTTTTTTTTCATTTCAATTTGCTCTTGCTGTAGCATATCAGATTTAAACCATTTCTTTTAT
Organism: Nephila pilipes; assembly: GCA_019974015.1. Taxonomy (NCBI): domain Eukaryota; kingdom Metazoa; phylum Arthropoda; class Arachnida; order Araneae; family Nephilidae; genus Nephila; species Nephila pilipes. The sequence continues at coordinate 24,300 of BMAW01027933.1, forward strand.
TGGTCAATTATGTTACTTTATTTCCTTATTTGAGAAAGTTATAATCGAGATTCCTCTTCTTCTAATATTAATGCTACCAAAAGTTAAAATTATAAGTTTTTAGGTTTTGAGAACTTTAGAAAGACATGTTTAGAAAAAAATGTATTTGATTTTTAATCATTAATTACATACTTTAAGACTTTTAGTATAAATACCTATTTTTATCTTCATATTTCTTTAATTTTAATTGTTACTATTGTGTGTTTTAAGATGACAAAATTTTGTGAGCAATTCTTAATTGGAATTATCTTCAAAAATTTTGCTTGCATGATAAGAATAGATAGCACTCATTAAATAGAAAATATTATATCTTATGTACCATAATAATTGGTGTAAGTATTAAACCAGAAAATAATATTTATTGCGAACGGAAATAATTCTGTTCCATCCAAATATATACCATAAAGATAATTTGTAATAGACATTTGGACCGAAAATGGAAATAATTATAATTTGGTTCCCAATGAATGAATAGCGGGAACTTCAGCGCATCGGAATTGCTTACGCAGCTGAAGTATATAAGAAGAGATTCACTACCTGATGGTTCCATTTTCTGATGCATTGTTACATAGGATACCTTTCAGCGACTAAAAAAAAGCCTCCCCCACAAGAATCGAGCTCATTACGATAACTGTCAGAATTTGAAAGAGTTCGTATCATTGGATTGAAAGAGGCAGGTTGGTGAAATTAGATAATCGCTCGTCATATCAAAGGAAATTAAAATATGCTGTCCACAATGGATGAACAGTTGAAGATGTCAGCGTCATGATGGTAGCGGTCGACCTAGGGTGACAGCAGATCGGGAGGACAAAGTGATTGTCAGATCAGTTGTCACAACGATTGATTCATCGTTATCAACCATCAGACGTGCGACCCGCACACGAGTGTCCATCTTGACCATTCACAAACGGCTGTTAGAACAAAATTTACTCTCCTATCAACCACTCCGCCATCTGCTCCTCACGTTTGCATATTATTAAGCCAGATTACAGTGGTGATTGGCTCGATCAGGTTGAAATAATGCTGATTGGGAACATATATTTTTTACCGACGAATCCCGCTTCCAACTGTGTCCTGACGATCGTCGAAGATATGATTAGAGGTGCCCAGGGCGTCTTATAGCTTATCAAACACTTCTTTTGGCAGCCAGATCTCTCTCTAATTCAGCATGTCTGAGATATGATGGGAAGGCAACTGCATCTACGAGAGAATGTTGATGACCAGCCCGATAATTGGATCAAATTTGAAGAGAAATACCGCAGGAGATCATCAGGGAGCTTTTTCACTCTGTGCCACGCAGTATGGTAGCTTGGATCCAGGCTAGAAGTGGGTCGACTCTTTATTGAGCTCATTACTATATAACTATGTAACTCTGAAATAAATCATTCATTTTTCTGAAGTCTTAATTATTTTCTATTTTGTACATAATTTTGCTCTCCACCAATTTTTGTCTTCATCGGACAATTCCTTCTTGGGTTATCGTTTTTCTTGTTATAGAGCATATATATATATACACATATAACAAGAAAAACGACGAATCAAATAAAAGCTCAATCTAATAAAAATCTAATTTAGAATAATCTAATATTTATAAAAGGATAATTTGAATTGGATCAGTAAATAGAAATTATCTCTTAATATTTGAATTTAAGAATGTTAAAATTTGATATATATTTTATTATTATTCAGTGAAATTATTAAATTAAATTTAAATTATAATAATTTTTTCCTCTCTTCAAGACGCTGACGTGCATTGGGTCCAAACATTCAACCTTGTCATACAGGGATATCAAATGAAGAATTTTCAGTGTAACACTGTTAAATATAACTCCAATTCAAATTTAGAAATAAAGATTTGAATATTCTATGCCCTAAAAATCCCTTCACCTCTTCAAAATACATAATAAATTTCAATAAAGTATCAAAATATGAAATACTAAATAAAAAATATAAATATGTATGTTTTTTGTGGTATTATGCTTTTAGTTAGCATCACTTTTTCTATTATAAGTTTGCTAATATGAATTCTTGAACATTATATAAATACATAAATAATAGAAATATGTAAGTGGAATTTCGTAAATCAAACCTAATTTTCAAACAAATATAAAATTTCAAAATGATTAACTTGAGATTTTACAAATTGACAAATAATTTAATTGCACATTGATTCATAACTCTCGAACACAACAAGAAATGTAACATCACGTTAACTAAAACTCTTAAATTTTAAATTGCGATGGTGAGTGAACCCTACAAAATTAAGAATGGGGAGGTTAAACTATAAAAGAGAACAGTGGTGCTTTAACCACTTTGAGTTAAGTATGGCATGTGAAACCAAAACATTTTCCGTTGACTGGAGATTCACTGATGACAAGACTCTGACGTAGTACCCGAAACATTGTTTACATTTTTCACATGTATCTCTGTGTTGAAAAAAGAACATGTAAAAATTTAAATCTGTTCTTCCGCATGATACAGAAATGTAAAAATACATGAATATGCAAGTTTTCCTTTTTTATTTATAAATATTATTAATTAATTAAATTTTAAAGTATTTATAAATGTATTTTTGCATTATTACCTTCTTACTGTCTCAGTATGCGATAATTTCTGGACCAAATCATTTTGGATATTAGCTGCAGAAGTGTGGTTTGTTGACAAAACTATGCTACACATGTTCGGATGCAAAAAAATTAAACAATTATCCATTTATTTACTTGTATGATTTATCAGTTAAATTAATTATCCTTCTTTCTCTTAAAATTAGATTTGCATGCATAAAAATCATCTAAACTAGACATACATTCCTTTAAATACAAAACATATCTTTCGACTTAAATAGTATTATTAATAATTAAGACATTGAAGAGAAATTTCTATTTTCTTTCATTACACGACAAAATACATTGATGAGGTTGATCTGAAACCTAAATAATATTCATTTCGAAAAAGTAAATTGTATTTCTTATTTCAATACAAAACATTCTTCCAAATTTAAATAGTATTCATCATTTTTCTGTTAAGTAATGTATTATTACAACATGTTTCATTCAAAATCAAATGTATAAAATCCTAAATATTTCTTATTAGTAAATATTAATTTATAATCAATATAATATTCATTCGAATTGAAAGTATGTAAAATCAAAAGTATATTTTTAATATCCATTAGAAAAGATCTACCACACATATCAAAGTAAAACATTGATATAATCATTTTCTAAAAAATTAAAAGTAAATCATATTCATTTATATATCGCTAACTATTAATTTTCTTTTTGGTTCATTTTGTTTACTCTGTAACAATAATAAAATTTCAATTAAATTTTCAAAAATTCAAAAACTGTTTCTCTAAAAACAATTGGATATATTAAATATAACTGGTCAATTGAAAAGTCCCCGGCCTACCACAGTAAAACAAATTTTTTTAGCAAAATTAGTTCTTTTTATTCAACATAATTCCCTTCAAGTGTGATACACTGATTATAGTGACCCTCCAACTTTTCGATACCATTTTTGTAGTACGATTTGCCTTTGCTTCAAAATAGGCCTCAGTTTCGGCAATCTCCTCTTGATTCGTCAAAAATTTCTTCCCAGAGAGCATTCTTTTGAGATCTGAGAACAGGAAATAGTCGCTGAGGGCCAGATCTAGAGAATACGGAGGAAGAGGAAGCAATTCGAAGCCCAATTCATGGATTTTTGCCATCGTTTTCACAGACTTGTGACACGGTGCATTGTCTTGGTAAAGCAGCACTTTCTTTTTCTTCAAATGCGGCCATTTTTCGGTGATTTCGTCCTTCAAAAGGTCCAATAACCCTCTGTAATAGTCGCTGTTGAGGGTCCTTCCTTTTTCAAGGTAGTCAATGAAAAATATTCCATGCGCATCCCAAAATACAGACGCCATAACCTTGCCAGCCGACTGTTGCGTTTTCACACGCTTTGGAGCGGGTTCATCGTGTGCAGTCCACTCGGATGACTGTCGATAGGACTTCGGAGTGAAATGATGGAGCCCTGTTTCATCCATTGTCACATATCGACTCAAAAACTCGGGTTTATTACGCTTGATCTTCTTCAAACACTGCTCCGAATCATCAACTCGTCGTTGTTTTTGGTCAAAAGTGAGCTCGCGCGGCACCCACTTTGCACAGAGCTTTCTCATACCCAAATATTCGTGAATGATATGATGTACACGTTCAGTTGATATCTTTAGAGTGTCTGCTATTTCATTCAATTTCAATTTACGGACATTCAAAATCATTTTGTGGATTTTTTTAATGTTTTTGTCAGTAACAACCTCTTTTGGGCGCTCACCGTCTTCGGTGCTCATTTCACCACGTCTAAACTTAGCATACCAATCCTTGATGGTTGATTTTCCTGGGGCAGTGTCCTGAAGCTCGGCATCAAGCCAAGTTTTTGCTTCAACTGTATTTTTTCCCTTCAAAAAGCAATATTTTATCAACATGCGAAATTCCTTTTTATCCATTTTTTTCACAATAACAAAAGTTACTTCACTCAAAATGCTATAATTCACAAACTAATGATCCAACAGCTGTCAAATTTATATACGCATCTTTTGAGTTTTAGGGCTAATTAAAAAACATATGGATTTAATTCTAGTAGCGCCATCTATGTGTCAGGATGGGGACGTTTCAATTGACCTCTTTATATCTTCATTCTGAGTTATCACAGGTGTATGAATTTGTCCTGATCTACGGTGAACAATTCCAGTCTCCAAAAATTTATTCAGGTGTCTGGAAATCACACTTTGAAAATTTTATAGCATTTAGAGTACAAGAGATTTTGTAAAGCCCACTTTTATGTGACCGATAGCCCACCTTGATAACGATTTATCTAAGTTATGTTGCTGAAAAATCCATTTAATTTTACAAAATATTCAACAAGCATTAATAGTTTTTAATTTTATAGTTGAGGAATGTCGTATGTCATTGTTCACTCCTTATGTGATCGTAGCTTTCTACTTCACAGAAGAAAAATTTATATGTTCTGAACTTTATAAACATTATAAATTTCCCTTTGAACTTCTACTTTTTCAGTTGTGTTAAAATTTTGTCATTTATGTAGTTGCTCCTCACTGTACTCAATATATCCCTTAATTGTTTTGAGCATTATATATATATATATATATATATACATATACAAGCATATATATATACGCACACACACATTCTCTCTCTCTCTCTTTCTCTCTCTCTCTCTCTCTTTCTCTCTCTCTCTCACACACACAGACATACAGTGTCTCACAAAAGTGATCGGACACTTGTGCTTTACAAAAGGAAACTGTAATAAAATAAATAAGCAAACATGTACAAATTTTTTGTGGGTGTGTTTCATATTTAAAATTAGTAACAATTATTACATAACATACATTTTGTCAAAATATTAAAATAGCAATTTAATAAAAATACAATTGTTTAGAACGGAGCAAAAAATGGCTCACATAAGTGATCGGACACTTACTTTCCCATCAAATATTTATCCAAAAATTTTACTTTTTAAAAGATTTTAATATTTTGTTGGATTTCCTTTTACTTTTAAAACATGATTTAATCTTCTTGGGATGGATTCGACTAATTTTTTTGTGATTTCTGGAGTGATTTTACCCCATTCTTCTTGAAGCACCGATTTTAATTGTTCCTTTGAAGAAATGGTGTGTTTGCGAATTCTTGATTCCAATTCTTGCCAAATATTCTCTATGGGATTTAAGTCTGGAGATTGTGGTGGTGTTTTTATTATTTCAGGACAGTTATACAGCAGCCAGAGTCTAACGTTCAAAGCAGTGTGCTTGGGGTCATTGTCCTGGTAGAATTTAAAATCGTTGTGAAGGTTCAATTTTCGTGCTGAAGATTTCAAATTTTGGTTTAAAATGTCAATATACTTGTACTGATCCATTATACTGTCAATAAAAACAAGATTACCAACTCCAGCGGACGACATACACCCCCACACCATAACTCCTCCTCCTCCATGTTTTACTGTTGGCAGCAAGTTCTGTTTGCGAAATTCTTCCCTGGGTTTTCTCCACACCAAGATTCTACCGTCAGAACCAAATATATTAAATTTACTCTCATCAGCAAATATTACTTTATTCCAGTAATCAGAATTCTTATTTATGTTGGATTTTGCGAAAGCTAATCTGAGTTTTCTATTCTTTTCACTTACGAAGAATTTTTTCCTGGCTACTCTACCGTGATATCCAGCAGATCGAATTACCCTTCTAATAGTCTCAGGATTAACAATTATTCCATATAATGCTTGTAATTCAGCAGCAACTTTAGGAGCACTCTTTCTTGGATTTTTTTTATTATTTCGAACGATAATTCGCTTTATTCCATTGGATAGCTTCGATGGTCGGCCAAGTCTTCTTTTATTCTGAATCATGTGCTTCTTTTTATATCGTTTAATGATATCGAAAACTGTTGAATGACTCAAGTTAACTGTTTCAGCAGTTTTTCTTATAGATTTTCCACGTTCAATATGCAAATTAATAACTAATTTTCTAATTTCATGCGAAGTTTCTTTTCGTTTAGCATTCATGGCTGCACAGAGCTAAAAAACACAAAAATTCCACAACAAACTTGAGAGAAATACTGCAGACGATTTTATAAATTATTGCCATTTGCTTTTGAGTTAAAATAAACGCCCAAAAAATATTTTTATTGCTTATTTCAGACGATTTTTGTTGCATATCTAATGGTGTCCGATCACTTATGTGAGCCATTTTTTGCTCCGTTCTAAACAATTATATTTTTATTAAATTGATATTTTAATATTTTGACAAAATGTATGTTATGTAATAATTGTTACTAATTTTAAATATGAAACACACCCACAAAAAATTTGTACATGTTTGCTTATTTATTTTATTACAGTTTCCTTTTGTAAAGCACAAGTGTCCGATCACTTTTGTGAGACACTGTATATATTATCTGTGTATGAATACTCATATTTAAATAAGAACCATTTTATTCTAAAAATCTATTTAAATTTCTTATTTATTATACAAATATTTTGTTCTTGAATCATTACATTACTTTGTAATAAAAACCATTTTATTACTGAATTTCCCTTAACTAGATCATGTTTCATTATATTAAGGATAATTAAGGACTTCCTAAAAAAAATTTGTTTATTTGTCATGCATTTATTTCAGGTAGCGCGATTTGAATGAATCATTTCATTTGTGTTTATTCTTCACAAAACTTTTCAATGAACTTTCAAGTTAACTCACCAAAAACGTTCTTATTAAATTATTCTTTTAATAATTGTTGACATAATCAGGACAAATAATGAGCAGTGAATATGTATGTTAAAATATTTATAATGTTTTCAGGAGTTAAATCACTGATAAGTATGAGTTTAAGTCATTCTAAATTATCCGTAACACCAATTAGTTTATTATTACCTAGTAAAAGGGATAATTTTGATGCATTGTTGCTTATTTATGCATAATTTATAAAATTTATGAAATGACTTTTGGTTTAAGGTATAAAAAAATTGTTCGAAACTTCTAAAATATATTCGATATAAGACGATCGAAACAACGTTTTTATATTTATTTTGAAAATATTAATTTGTATTTTTACAGATTAGTTAACCAAAAAGTTTTTTTTTATTATAACTGACATAAGCATTAAATTTTAAAATGTTGATTCCCTTACTATAGCTTAATTTATTCTTTCTTGAGTGTGATGGGAAGTTCCAGTCATATTAAAATTTCAGAAAAACTCACTTGAATTTATTTTCTTTCAAAAGCTTAACTTTGCAATTAAATAACACATAGCTTTAAATTTTTGAGAGAGAAATTGGCTTATATGTATATATATGCGTGTGTGTATCTTTCTTTCTCAAAACCTGAATTATATTATTTTGAAACAATTTATATCATAATTAAACTTCTGTGATAATTGAAAATATATTTTCTGTTTACAAACTATCAGGAATACATATGCATGCCAATATTCTATGTTCAAATCTAATCATGTTAGCCAACTGTTCTCTAAAGTTTTAAATCATGTAATTATCTTAAGAACCATAAGTGCGAGTCTTCAATTAATGATTTTAAAGCGGAATTATATTAGAAAATAGGCCTTACAATATATATGGAATTCGTTGTGAAATTCGGGAAGAAAGGCATCTCTTCTGGGGTATATCATCTTCATTTTCATTAGTAATTAAAAATTCACCTTTATATAACGTCATTTTTCATTATTTAAGTCATATCAATATGGAAAATTTAAATTAAATCAATACTTAGAGAAAAAAGTAGGAACCGGGCACACAAATTTAAATCACAGTCCTTTTTTCATACCATAAGTCCTTTAAGCTAACATTACAGGTGATGTTTTTCACTCACTTTCATTAATCCATTCTTATAAACCTTCTCCTATTTTAGGAAATCTGCAATGTCTCGTTCTCTCTGAGAAATCATGGCGCATTCACAGACGACTGATCTTTCTGATCACTAAATTAGAAACAATCCATGGACATACTTAGTAGTCCAATCCCTCCTCACTTTAATCACTAGAGAGTATTTGATCGAAGAAATCTCTCGATACTGCAATTACGTCGATTGAATTCCTATGTCTCGCAATTCATAGTCAAGACCGCATTGTCACTTCTGTCAAATTCATTGCCTTAATTCAGAATCATGTTGTTTAAACTGGGAAGTAGATTACACAATGTTAATGGAAAGGAACATACTGTTCATATATATTTGTTGGAATAGTAGCTACTGTAAATTTTTCTGTTGAAATGGTCTACATATATCAATAAAAAATTATAAACTTAAATTGGAAAGAAATCATATTACTTACATTACGTTTAGGCCTCATTAAAAAATGAACTGTGAAATTAATCTTTCTCAAGTATACCATTGACGTCCTGTATTTACAAATAAATGAAGTACTCATATTAAATTAAGTACTCATTAGATGAATTTTATAAAAATATTTAATTAATTCATTAATTGAAATTTTAAACTCACTGGTATCACAGCTTAAAAACTGTTGAGGATTAAACAAAAATGTTAAAACATATTTCAGTTAATATTATGCCGTTAGTTAAAATTTAATTTATTTTCAATCATAGATATTATAAAGTACGGTTTAGTACTACTTTCGATGTGGAAAGTTTCTCAATTTTATTCTGAAAATACTAGTAAAGATTATAAGTATCATGTATTTTTTTTTCATGCAATTCTTATACAGTTTCTAAAAATTGCTAAAAAATACTATCCTTTTAAAATAGGTGATGAACCAAAATTTTTAAGCCGAAGTGATTTATGCATTTATCACAGCTATATCGCATAGCAATCATAAATATATCAATCAATAACAGTTATAGTGTTTCAAATATTTTATCAGAAATTTGCTATGAATACAAGATATTTCTAAGAAATGGAAAAAAAAAAAAATCTTACTTGTATACGAAATATCAATACTAAACGCTTTGTTTTCGATGTAACTAAAATTTTAAACTTAATATATTTATTTTAAAAATTCTTCCTAATCTAAAATTTCTTTCCACATAAAAAATGATTCAAACATATTGTGTGGGAACTACCCATTTCGCGGAATTTAACTTTGGACTCAAACAATCAATGGGGGTGAGTATGAATAATCGCGGTTGTCTTAAAATTTCATATATTACATTTAATCATTGAATATTCACTATAACAATTAACTACATAAAATTGTAACAGTCTTTTAATAAAGATGGTATATATAAGAATTCAACACTAGCAACAAGAACACTTTGCTCTAAAAAGACATTTTTCAATAGAACAGTTTATTTGGAAAAAAAGAAAATTAAACTATTTTCTGGACTAAAATTTCAATTTGATTGGTCTTAGAAGAACGTACGTACTAATGGGGTTCCGTAGTTTACGCATGAAAGAATTTAACCTCATTGAATGCTTTCAAAGCATACTTCGTGTTTCTCTTTGAAATTCACATTAATTTATTAGAAGTTTTGATTAGATATTTTGATAAATTAAATTTTCAATACTGTATTTGTGAAATATAAATCTAAATATCTTACATATAAAACCACATTATATTTAGAAATCCATGCTTATCAATTCCATTCAGGAAAAATATAGCTCTCTTCTGCTTTAGCCAAAAAGGCGAAATTACGCATCTGGGGCTCTGAAGTTTTCAGAATGTAAATATTATCGCTCTTCTGAATTAACTATAAAAACATGTGGAGGTAAATAGCGATACATCCACCGCTATTACGATGAAATTGCCTTTATCTCGTGTTAAATTCTTGAATGATATATAATTTAAACTAATTAATGCTTCTTCATTGTGCCATTACAGAATTAGAAATTAATTAAAAAAATAGCTCAAGCTAACATATATATAAATATATACATATACATACATAAGGTTGTTACATACATAGACAGACAGATGACAGATAGACAGATGATAAGATAGATGAACCGATAGACAGATAGACAGACAGACAGATAGACAGACAGACAGACGGGACGGATTTTAATTTGGACGAATATGGACGGACGGATTTGACGACGGGATTTGAATGGAAGGACGGACAATGGACGGATTTTGACGGATTTGGTTTGACGGATGGGGACGTATCGGGATGATTTAATTTTGATTTACTTGACGGACGGATGATTTGACGGGATGGAGCAACAATGCAACCGAAACCTAAATAACAACAT
>BMAW01027949.1:0-14444 GCA_019974015.1 Nephila pilipes
CCTTACTGCGATCCACTGAAACTCGTCCCTCGATCGGCCGGTTCGTCCACTGGGTCCTGATCCAAGGCAGGACTTACAGGGGCGGCCGGGAAAATGTTTTTTTTTTAAATTTTTTTCAGATCCTTTGTTTGGATTTGGACACTAACTCAGTTCTTTTAAGTGTTCTAATGTACACTAATTTTTAGCCACCTAAGGACCTATTGCTTTAAGTGGAGCGTTTTTGCGTACCAGATCATTTAAAAAAATTTCATCGTTTGCTTCAATTTTAATTACACGTAGCTGATATAATATTCATTTTAATAATTTATCAAATGCTTTAATTTTAATTGCATGAAACCTAAATATATTCAATTTAATAATTTATGGTTTTCTTTCATTTTAATTACATATAAATCAAAAACATATTCAATTTAATAATTTGTCATTTCTTTAATTTTAATTACATTTAAATCAAAAACATATTCAATTTAATAATTTATGGTTTTCTTTAATTTTAATTACATATAGATCAAAAACATATTCAATTTAATAATTTTTCATTTCTTTTAATTTAAAATCGGAAAAATTTACTATTGCCCATTTCTCGATATTTCATCGTTATTATTTTATTTGATAGAGAAATTTAATAATAGTTATAAGAAAAAGTGCACTTTAGATGGCTAAATCTGTTCTTTGCAAAATTTTGCACAGAACTTTTTTATTTTTATTTTATTTGCTACGAATTCCAATTTCTGCGTCATCGTTAGTGAGAAAATTTTTCATTCTAATATTTCGGTGAAGTTTATCTAGCTATTTTTCTTGTTTCCAAAAAAAACACTTTTTGTACAGCTTTTTTTGATTGTAAGAAATATTTACAGGCACAAAAAACAAGAACAAATGCATTTATTGCAGCCGGATCAATTACAATGTACAATACAAACAAAAGCCATCTCCTAGTTTTCCTTTTGCGTGCTGATGTGGCATATAAATTATCAGTAGTATCTGCTTCACTTGGCAACGTTATACGGCTAACGGTTACGAGGTACATATTTAAAATTAAATTTACCCTCTCATCATTAGAAATAAAAATAAAGAGCAAAAGTAGTTAATATTTCTTAATTTTTAAGTTTCAATCGCAAATTTGGGTCAAAACAGAGAAAGCCTGGGATATCAGCAGATTCTGGGAAGAGAAAGAGGTGAGAGACCGAATTGCGGTTGGACGCTACGGAAGTGAACTAGCGAAGCTCCTACCGCATTGGTCAAGGAGCTAATGAGGGCGGGACTTGTGTTCGGAGGCGAAAACGACCCCAATTTTGTTTGTCGTCCGTGGGATTTGAAGAGGTTTTTTAAGATGGAAAAAATACTTTAAACTGAATGAAATAAATTTTAAATGCCTTCCTCGAAGCCACATTTTGAAGTAGTAGGGCCGAAAAATGTGTGAAATTTTAAATCACGATGAGAAAGATGCATGAAAAGGGAGATTTATAAATTGTTGCTACCATAGCTGGCTACATCTGGTGATTTGATTCTTGTTAAACAGTTGCATGAAATTGGTATTTCTATGGAATAATTTTCACTTTTATTCAGTTATAATATAAAATTATGTTTATTTTCTTTTCTTTAGCATCCGAAACTTTGACCTCATGATGCGCAGTTAAAAGGAAATTTACCATTTGTTCTCTTTAGGTCTATGTGAAACAAGAGTCATGTCCGGTTGAAATTCCAATAATGAAGAAATCTGTCACGTGATATCTAGTGAGCAATGATTGAAACTCAAACCTTCCACGAATACAAATCTTATTTTTACATGCATTACTATGCTCTTTTTAGTGATATGAATCGGTTAGAATCAGTTAGGTCAGGTGAAATTTTCTTCGTATTGTTGATAAGAAAAAAAATTCACAACTCTGAAAAAGTTATAAACTTATGACATCTATATATTTCAGAAATGTCCAAAAATGGTATATAATATAAACCCATGAAAACTATTATGAAATAAAGTATAAGAATGGCTCAATTAAGTCCTGTTAGAGTTTTTGAGTTTGCTTAGTGTCACACCTCTCTAACTACATCTATGACATTATACACTGTAGTAATATGTCATGAAATTTAAAAAGGAAAATACGATTTTTTTTACGTGTTATACAAATTTGTACTTTCCCTAAAAGCAGTTTGAAAACCTTGTATATGGAAAACCCATGGGTGATTAAAATGGTCCATAAAAATGGAAATGAAGCTATTCAATTAAATGCTAATATACAATTATTTCTCACGCATATGTGCATAATATATTCGTTTTACACCTTTTGAGGAAATTTTTAACACTTAAAGTATATTTTGCTGAGCAAAATGTGTGAAAGTGTATTGCAGATAAATTTAGTATTTTATTGTTCCATCTCCTAAACTGATATTGTAATAATCTGTAAATACTAAACCCTCATTTAACAAAAATAAAGAATAGTTACATTTTTCTATTATGCCTTGTAAAGTAAAAGGTTGAAGTGAGTGTAGATAATAGAAATATTAGCTATACATTTAAAAAAAATAATAATCACTTATTATTTAGCAGATTTATTTTTTAAGAGTCTTAATAATATTCACGCTGTTCTACAATTATTAAACTCAAGTAGTGAATTTTTGGTTTTAAATAATGTTAGGCTTGTTTTTGTACCCTTTCATCCCATGGGTGAAAGGAATAATTAAAAAATCCACAGACGGAAAATTAAATGTTTCTTTTTAATGAGGACTAACAATTAAACATAATTATTTGTAAAGAGAAAATCAACCCCTAAAAAAAAGAATAATTTAGTAAATAAAAAAGCAAAGTGAAATAAATTTAAGGATCCAACTACGTTAAAAACATGAATTCTAGAGAAAATACCAAATTTTCTTATTTATCCATTAAAATATTTGAAATCTTCTTTTTCTAAAGCTACCTTCCATTTGTAGCTACAGTACATAGAAATCAAGTTATAATTTTTTTAATATTAGACATTTCCTTTGTTTTCTAAACAAGTTTTAACTTTAAATCCATTTTCTGAAGAATATTATTTTTAGTATGTTTACAATTTTCGAAAGGTTATAACTCAAATGTTTTTTTCTATGTATTGAGAGAATTTGGTAGAAATGTTTTTCAAATTATTCTTAAGATCCTGAACAAAAGGTTTTGTAATGTATGGTATATAAGTGGATTTATTCACATTTTAAGACAAAAGAGTGGAGGAATTTTTTTTAAAAAAACGCGTGTTATTAATTCGACTCATAATAACTTTGTAAATAATGTGAATTATTAAATAAATTCTAGTTCAGGCTCTGTATAGGTGTCATATCAATACATAGGCTGAATAACCATGTTATAGAAAGATTTTTTCATTAAAGCAGGATATTTTCAAAATGTGCTATTTTTTTTTTTTTTTTCTTATTTTATGATAAAAAATAACATTTTAAAATTTTTTCATTATAATAAAACTTTTGAAATGCTTTTTTATGTACATTCTAATTCAGATGATACTAAGTATAAAAAAAATTAATCATTTATACATTTCTTTAAAATTAAAAAAAAAAAAAAAGATAAAATATCGAGAAAAGGACAATAGGAAATTTTCCGATATTAAAATTAGAAGAAACGATAAATTATTAAATTGAATATATTTAAGCTAAATGTAATAAAAATTTAATCAAACGATAACTTATTAAACTGAATAATTTATCAGCTACATGCAATTAAAAATAAAGGAAACGATAAATTATTAAATTGAGCATGTTTAGTGTAAATGTAATTAAATTAAAGCAAACAATGAATTATTAAATTAAATATTATATCAGTTACATGTAATTAAAATTAAAGCAAGCGATCAAAAATTGAAAAGTGATCTGGTATGCCAAAAGTGAATCAACTGAAACAATAGTCCCTTGAGTGGCTAATAAAGAATAATGTTTAAAAGTTTTCATAAATCTGTAATTTAACTTGTGTGCCGCCATTTTATCATAGAAAACTGTTGCCAAAATAAAGAAAAAAAATTTCAAAAAAATATTTTTTTCATACTTTCTTCAAAAATAATATTTTTTGATTATTTTTCAATTATTATATATTATATTCTTCAACATTATTCTCTACTAATATTCTTCAATTATATTCTTTAACTTCATTTGAAAAACCATTGTAATTATTTTGCAGAAAGTTAAAGGAATCGTAATAATACATTTAGAAAGAGCAATTTGAAAATAAAAGATCTCAAAATTAAATGATTCATCCGGAAAAGTTATACTGTGACATAATACATGACATACATCAAATTTAAAGTAAAACTTCATAAAATATTTGAATTAAAAAAGGGTTTGTGGTTCTCGCTATCAATATTAACAGATACTTAATACCAAATTTCACGCTCCTGTATTTCGTTACCTTTCCGTTATACCATCGATAGAATCAAAAACGTTTTTTTTCGATCTGAGCATGCGCAGTGATAGCTAATTAAATTTAAACTTAAATTGTAAAAAAATAAGTGGAAAATTTTGAAAAAAAGGAAACGGCTCCGTGGTGCTTATTATCAATATTCATATGCTCTTCGAATTAAATATCAAAATGTCATGGTCCTGCGTCTTCTAATCTTTCCGCCACGCATTTGACAGTAATAAAATATTCTTCCTTTTACTAATATAAATTACTCATTTTCTTTTCATGTAATTTGTATTTTAATTTGATTAATTTTTTTCTCCTTGGAACTTCCATACCTGAAATACCTACAAACAAATTTTAATACGAATAATTCAACAATATGCAGAGAATCTCATTTATGTAACACTAAAAATTTTTAATGTACTACAATTTAAAATATCTTGGACCTCAAAAAAGTTTTGTTTTTCTCATTGGCGTTCTGTATTAATTATTTTAATTCATAAATTGATTAACTCATAAATTATTTAACATAAGTTTAATTTTATTAAGAATCAAATGCTTTTCATTTGAAAAGCAAATAAATAACGGATATGTTAAATGTATTGAAGTTGTATTAAATGCGTTAACACAGAAAATTGTATACTTTAACAAAGAAAATCCAATTTATATCTTGTTTCATAGTGAAACTAGAGAGCTTAATGTTTACATGGCTAAGATTTCTTGAAACTATTCGAGATCCAGTTTCATCACAGTAAAGGAATCATTTATTTTTCGAACGATCTCAACAAAAATGTCATGAAAAAAAAAAATGCGGGTCTTCAATGATATATCTCACTCTTTTTCTATATTTCAAATATTTACGAGTATCTTTCATCTAATAAGATAGTTTAAGTAGAATAAATATCGATTTAAATATTCAACATTTATCCATTTACGATGACAAAGAAATAGATATTTGTCTTTATATCATTTTCTTAGGAATTTGGTATAAAAATATTATATTTGAAGAGAGAGAGAGAGAGAACTAGGAAATTTTGTTATTTCGCTCGAATTGAAAGAATTGATTTAATCAACATAGGGCCAATTCAATGGAATTTAGAGAACATTATTACGGACGTCATTATAATTAGTTGATTAATATTTGCTTATCACGAAGGAAAAAGCTCTCGAAAAAGAATTATTCAATTTGAATATTAATAAGCGTAAAGTAAGCGTATTTTTGAGCCACAGAATCCACAGAAGCCATTAATGTTAAGCAAAGAAAATACATTCTTCAAACTCCTAGGGCATATTGTTTTCAAATAAAATGCAAACATTCTTAAGTACAAAAATACCCCACATATCTTTCATTTTATGCTCATGCATTTTTGATGACGCTAGTTCATCAAAACTACAACATGTTAGCAAATGTTGAAAGGAGTGTGACCCATTCGAATATCGTTGTTGTTTGACTAAAAACCACAACATAAAACAAGTGTAGGGCTTCGTTTATCGTTGATTCTACAGAAAACGGTTATTTTGCTTTCCTAATCTCATTTCATTTTTTTTTTACCTTTCATCATTTTCTTATACCTTTTTTTATAAATTATTTGATGCGTGAACTCTTTGAGATTCTATAGAAAAGACGAAACAGAAAAAAATAAGTAAGTCATAGATATAGAGGAATATGTGGTATATTACTACGTATGGTACACAAAACTTGCAACACTACTCTATTGACTAAACTATATTGATAAGTCTAGTTTGAAGTCAATTAATTTAGCGCTTAGTTGTCTACATACATGTTTTAACTGCTAAACGAGGTCTTATTGTATAAAAATAAACTGAATCTATAACATTTTATAATGAATCACACATTCAACAAACGATTTTCTATAATTAAACTGCGTTTTTTATGCCTTTTTATGCCTTAGAATGGGAAAAGGCAGGATACTATTCTGCTTTCTCCTGCATTATACTATCTTGCTAAAAAGATAGTGGAATAAAGCTTTCAAATTCTATCTTTCCATCAAGAATTGTTCACTAAAAACGAAAACTCATTTGGCTATTTTATTAACTAATATTTACAAATAAAATATTGTACTTGTATATGAGTAAAATTTATTGATTGATTTTATTAACGTCGCTATAGAAACAACACAAGAGCTATTGGGGACAGAACTCGTAATTTTGAATATCGGTCAAGTGATGAGGACGACACTTGAGGTACCACTCCCTTTTCCTTCCACATCGTGCGAACGGGAGGGTTGGGAACCTCAACAGATTTCATGTTAATCATCTCCGGCTACACGTCAGGTCTTTAGTGGCATCAATGATCGAACGCACGACGAGACGAAAACCGCACTCATCGAATCCACCACAAAGTTACCTTGGCAACGTTTATGAATAATCGAACACTATTTAACCGAGAGTTACTGTAAATATAAAAAGGTATATTTTCGACATTATTACTAAAATACCTCTATTAAAAAATAGTAATGTTAATTCCATCAAATTATTATGCTGCTTATATGCAACACTCTTTGCGTGAAATTTAAAAAAATTCTTATTTGATTTTATTAATTTAGCTTTCCGTCTCATAACTACAACAATTTTATTTTCACTTTTATCAATTTGACTCAAAATTCCTAAATATACTTCTGATGTTTTTTGTCCCTCTCATACTTCCTCATTTCGAATGCCAAGAAAAATAAGAGTACAAAAAGTGAAAGTAAAAAGGAAAATGAATACTACACTTGTGATGACATAACATGCCTATTCTCCTCTTGCGCCTCAGGTAAACTAAATATACTAACACTAAAGAGTCAACAAGTTATGTTAAAAGACGTTAGATAGATCTCACACACAATATTTCTTTCATAGTTTTGTATTATAACGACAATTGTGAACACCGACTCTTCAAAGTAAACCCCTAGATATATTTACCTGTTTCACTAATATCAAATTAAAGTTAGCTTACCACAACCTACTCGATCGAAGCAGACTTGATACTTGATTTTCATGATCGCCCTCACCCGTAGCCACCCTTGGTGTCGTTTACCACCTATAAGGCATATATTAACACTAGGGACACTCAAACTTCATCGTGTGACTCTCGCTTTTCTTATACACTTTCCTATCTACCGCACTTCACTTTGCTTCTACCTGCCTCTAATACAACTGATCACGTTTCATTTTGGTTGGGAAGAAATTGCTATTTATAGCAATCAATCTTAATTAAAAGTCTCCAAGATTAAAGAAGAGAAAACCGAGAGTAGCCCAACGTCACACATTTAAATGTTAAAAACAGGACAACCTAGATTTATAATTCACCGAGTTTCAGTATTAAGACCACACACAACCCTAACAATAATAAATTCCGCAAGAACTCGATGAGGTCTGTTTGATATAATGCTAGGTTTCTATGTCCTCGCTTAATGTGATATGGAAGTTAAAGGAATGAAGTATCAACTCATTCCTTTAACTTCCACATCACATATCATCGTTATTTGATTACGATTCATAATAGAATGGTCTTCCTCGCTAATAGACTTTGTCCAGTAAAATAGTGTGAAGTTGGTTAATTCATAATTCGTTTTTGTAAAAAAATTGCTGTAAATATGTATTTTGAAGGTGTTTCATTGCCCGTTCAAAATGCTCAGTAGAATTTTAATGGACTTTTATAAAGTTAGATATATGTATATATATGAGCAACGTGTTATATGGATAGAGACCAAAGAATTAAAAGTATATAAATTCAAGTTTCTATGATCTTTCATTGCAGAGACACATTTTCATAATTAAAATATTATTTCATTGGGCTGAAAAATGTTACAATAGTAGTACATTTTCATTCGAAAAATCTGATTATTTCGTTGAGGATGCGGTGGCCGAGAGGTACTGGTCGCCAGACTGTGGGGTAGGGATATAAGAGTTCAAGGTTCCGATTTAAATCCTGCATCCGCAACAGACCCATAATGTGAAATAATGTTGTCGGCTGCTCATTAAATTGAAGTAGGTTTCAAAGTTTTTCCGTGAAGTGTTGTGTAAAGAAAAGAAAGGTTCATCGAAACTTAACTATAGTTCAAACTTCTAAGATCCGTCAACCACTCTAGAGCAGTTTCCAGTTTTTACGACATCAAATAAAAACAAATAATTAATGATGGACAAACATTATTTGTTATGTGTAACAGGTCAATTGAAATGTCCCCGGCCTGACACATAGATGGAGATATAAGAATTAAATCCATATGAAGTTTTAGTTAGCCCTAACCCTCAAAAGATGCGTGTATAAATTTGACAGCTGTCGGATCATTAGTTTGTGAATCATAGCATTTTGAGTGAAGCAACTTTTGTTATTGTGAAAAAAATGGATCAAAAGGAATTTCGCGTGTTGATAAAATATAGCTTTTTGAAGGGGAAAAATACAGTTGAAGCAAAAACTTGGCTTGATGCCGAGTTTCCGGACACTTCACCAGGAAAATCAACCATCAAGGATTGGTATACTAAGCTTAGACGTGGTGAAATGAGCACCGAAGATGGTGGACGCCCAAAAGAGGTTGCTACCAACGAAAACATTAAAAAAATCCACAAAATGATTTTGAATGACAGTAAATTGAAATTGAATGAAATAGCAGACACTCTAAAGATATCAACTGAACGTGTACATCATATCATTCACGAATATTTGGGTATGAGAAAGCTCTGTGCAAAGGGGGTGCCACGTGAGCTCACTTTTGACCTAAAACAACGACAAGAGTTGATGATTCGGAGCAGTGTTTGAAGATGATCAAGCGTAATAAATCCGAGTTTTTGCGTCGATATGTGACAATGGATAAAACATGTCTCCATCATTTCACTCCGAAGTCCAATCGACAGTCATCCGAGTGGACTGCACACGATGAACCCGCTACAAAGCGTGGGAAAACGCAACAGTCGGCTGGCAAGGTTATGGCGTCTGTATTTTGGGATGATCATGGAATAATTTTCATTGACTACCTTGCAAAAAGGAAGGAACATCAACAGCGACTATTACATAGCGTTATTGGCCCGTTTGAAGGACGAAATCGCCGAAAAACGGCCGCATTTGAGGAAAAAGAAAGTGCTGCTTCACCAAGACAATACTCCGTGTCACAAGTCAGTGAAAAATATGGCAAAAGTCCATGAATTGGGCTTCGAATTGCTTCCTCATCCACCGTATTCTCCAGATCTGGCCCACATCGACTATTTCCTGTTCTCAGATCTCAAATGAATGCTCGCTGGGAAGAAATTTTTGTCGAATGAAGAGGTGATCGCCGAAACTGAGAACTATTTTGAAGCAAAGGACAAATAGTACTACAAAAATGGTATCGAAGAGTTGGAGGGTCGCTATAATCAGTGTATTACCCTTGAAGGGAATTATGTTGCATAAAAAAAACTAATTTTGCCAAAAAAATTTGTTTTACTATTGTAGGCCGGGGACATTTCAATTGATCTGTTATCACTTATCCGTAATTCAAAATCATGAAGAAGTTTATACGGCACCTTATAAAATAAAACTATTAATAATTAACAAAAGTTTACTTATTATGTATGCCCTTTAATCTTAATTCAAAATCACGAAGACCGTCCCTATAACCATTGTATAGATTCCAGTGTGTGGGTCATTAATTCAATCCAACCAACCAATTAATAATGAATTAAAAGTTTTTCATTAATCATAACTATTTAACCGAAGCACAAAATATGAGCACCGTCACATTAAGCCTTTTTGTATTTCCCAGAGTGTGCTGAATTAATTCAAACCAAACAATAGATAATAAATTAAAAACCATTTGTTATGTGTGCTATTCAACAGCGGTTCCAAACTATAAAGGGAAGTTTTTCCAGTTTCAAAGTTTTTCCGGGAAGTGTTGTGTAAATTAGAAAAGAAAGGATCATCGAAACTTAACCATAGTTTAAACTTATAAGATCCAACAACAACTCTCGTGTAGTTTCCAGTTCTTAAGACATTAAATAAAAGCAAACAATTAATGATGGACAAACGTTATTTGTTATGTGTATCACTTATCCGTAATTCAAAATCATGAAGAAGTTTTTAAGACACCTTATAAAATTAATTCCAATTAATAATTAATTAACACCTTATAAAATTCGACATTAATTCCAATCAACCAATAAAAAATTAGTTACAAATTATGTATTACAAAAATGTACTGAAATGTGCAAACCGTAATAATTGGTTATAAAACTAAGGATTATTTTATGTACAATTCTTAAAATAATAATTTTAAGATTTCAGAAAGTATATGTGTATCAATTGGCATATAGTAATGAGCTATACCTTATTTATAATGCGGGACAAATACCATCATTTTAAAACTATTTTATTATTTTTTTATTTAATAGTAGTTTAAGTCTTAAAACAATTTCCGTGGAGTTGACTAGTTGTTAATTATTTAAACCTGTCATCTGAAAAACAAGTTAAAGGAAAAAATTCCATTGAACTTCGCTCGGTGTCAGTTTCATTTAAAGAATAATGTCATTAAAGACACATTTTATTAAATAACAGAAAATGCTTCAGTTATGAGTGACGGATATTAAATAATCAGATTAATAATTTACGCGAACTTAAGGTCTTAAAGTTTGTTTAGAAAGTTCTAATAACTTCTCGATAGAAAAGCATTAATCTTTAATTAATTAGATTCGATTTCAAAATGTATCAATGAAACTCAAAACCCATCATGCTTACAAAGACAATTTTCATCAGATATATTATACTGGGAATACGAAAGCTAATAAAATGAATTATGATTGGTCATAATATTATTATTCAACAAAAAAAGAACAATTAAAGGTATTTTTTAAATCTTTTTCAAACCATCATTTTTGTACGCAAAATTATTTCTTTCGTTACTAAAATCGGTTAAGAAATAAATAGCGGCATATATATATATATATATATGTTTAATATTTAATAATAATGGAGGAACTTGACAGGCTCAGATTTCTAATAAGTATTTCCATTCATGTTATTGTTCAGTGAAACAATAAATTTATTATTTCTGTCTCTATCTTAATACCATAACAAAACCTTTAAATGAAATTACATTCGAGAATCCCCCTTTCCCCAAATACATCTCATATTAATTTTATCCATTTAAGTACTAAAATGCTTTTTTATATACTACAGAAGATAGTTCTTAATTAGGTGGGAAAACATGATAGCGAAATCTCTAAATTTAATAGAATAAGGAAAATAGTTCACTTACAGAAAGACTATGCTTGGTTAAAATGCACCAAATACTGGTTAATCTACGAAAAAAAAAACATTTATAGACAAAATTCTTACTTACTCTGGGAGATGGAGTTTCCCCAACAAAGGCGTGATCCCAGGATTTGAATAATTAACAGGTTAATAACGTTTCAGCGAAATGCAATACGAGCGTTATTAGAACTCGTAATTTTGAGCCTTGCTCAAGAGACGAAAACGACACCCGATCTGACTTCTTACTCTCCCTACTTAAACAACACGCTAATGACAGGACTTAGGGCTTGTTTTGATTCGTTCTTCCGGGCACACCTTCACTCAAGCACATTGAGGAGAGATTACATTGACATCACTTTAAACAAGGAGCATACAAGTATAAGTTGACATACGAAAACAAAAAGATACGATGTAAGTTTATAAGTAAGGACCGTTTTTAAATATGATAGCTGCAGTCGCTATTCCTCGCATGCGCCCTGGGTACCTATATCATTGGGTTAGACACAGACACTAGTATATTAGAGCCATTATACCACGTTGATATTTGATTATGTATCCTCTATATTTGATTATGTGACTCTATGACGTGTGCCATCCCTATTTCTTCGATTCTCTTTCAGATTGGTAACTTAATTTCTTAATTTTACTTAATTTACATTTAAAATGAAGAAAAGTTTTTTAGTCAAACGATGGAGATCTCTTTATTTAGAGACTGGTTGTTGTAAATAAACGTAACAATCTTGAGAAATAACTTTGAGAGCCATATCAAAAGTCAAATTTATGAATTTACAAATTTCACTAGAAAAGCAGTTAATGGTTTCCATCGATTTGGATTATAATCAACCTTTCTAAGCAAGTTTGGTTAGCAAATTTCAAGAATGAAATGTATGGTGATATTTCTTATTTCACTACTAATTTAGCGCTTTGATGCCTTAGGTCTTGTGATAATACTCTTATCTCAAATATTAAAAAAATATGTATGATAAAATATGTATATAAAAATGTATGATAAAATATGTATGTAAAAATGTATGATAAAAAATTCATGAAGTGGACACCAGCAGAATTTTTGCCTCAATCTACTATATTGAAACCACAAAATGAATCCCTACAAATACCAAGGTATTTTAATCCGCAATATTAAATAATAGATTTTCTTACTCGCAATAATAAGACTGTTAGAATAATGCAAAAATTCAATGTAAAGGAATTAGGTTTAGAAGACGTATCATAATTTCTAGAAGAAATCATTCAGATAAATATATATAAAGAAAAAGTTTGTTCCTATGTACTTGTATGAATGTGAAATATAAAATCTTACAGTAGTGCGCTTTTTGTAATAATTGTCAACCAAAATTCTTACATATTTATTCACACAGATAGTAATTTCACTACTTTTTTATTTCCTCAAACAATAAAATAAAGTATCATTAAGCTTTTTAAAACACCTTTCTTTTAAATTTTGAAAAATATAAAATAAAGGAAAACAGCAAAAAAATCAACTCACAATTAACTTTTTTTTTTCTTTCGTATTTTTTTTTGAATATCAAGTAAGCCATTACATAAGACATCGAAATAAGATTTGTAGAACCTTTAAAATAAAAGCCATCTATTTTAACTACTGTATGAAATGGAATATTTGATATCTACTTAAAGTCATGGACGTAAAATATATGAGAAAACTTTCTCGTTAACTATAAGTAAAAAGGGAACAAGAAATGACTAAAAGAATTTTGTAAGGTTTCAGAGCCGCATTAACCTACATTATGTTAATATAAGAGAGACAAGTAATAAATTACTAAAAAAAATTTAAATATTTCGTAAATGAAAAAAAAGGCAATAAAACCCCTTGTGTATAATTAATAGATTTCGAAGAGTGGAATTTTTTACGGATGTAAAATACTCTAAGAAACGAAAAATTCTTAGCGACGAGAAAAGAAATATTGCAAAAACTGCTGAAATAAGGAGTAATTGCATTCTAGTGTTAACTTTATTTTTAGCAAATTCATAGAAGAATTTATAATAGCGAAAAACCTGTTGAAGTATATGTGCATTTTATATCTTTCTGAAGTCATTTATGTAATTCTCAGAAAAAATTCCTCGTTTGCTTTCCATGCATTAGTTTTTTTTTTCAGATTAATGAAGTTACTATTTTTCAAAGAATTTATTCGAAACAAATTAGTGCTAAGATTAATTATTATTAAGAAAATAAAATAGAATAAAAGCAGAGTAAAATTTATTTTACGATATCAGTATAAGATATATAGTCAACTTAATTTCAATATATAATAAAACTTTATAAATGTGACTTAATTTTATACGAGAATATATTATTAATAAGAATATATTAATAACACTAAAATTAATAGCTATTGTATCATTTACAAAAAATCAATAATGAAATAATCGTTACTTATCTATATTTTGTTAAATCTCAGCGCATGATGTTTACCAATAAATTTGATCATTTTATAGAAAGTAGATTAATCGCACCTATTCAAGATATTCAGTTCTTCCATACAATCAAATTTATTAGCAAGCATAAGACAAATATTAATTTAAGAAGAGCAAAATATATTTTTATATCTTTATACATTCATTCTACAATATGATTCATCGATTTAAAAATACAAATGAATTATATGAAAATTCTATAAGAATTTAATTTTTTACCATTGGTAATTACTTTTTACTGGTCATAATTTATATTTCAAATAAAAATAATTTATAGTCAATGGCGTGCTCTGCAAAATTATCTGAATAATATGTAACTGCATGTTACTTAATTTCTATGTAAGATTAAAAAGTTTCAGAATCATTTCAATTTTTGTTTATCTTTAT
>BMAW01027962.1:0-13055 GCA_019974015.1 Nephila pilipes
CATACATACATATGTACAAAAAACATGCACATACACATATATTCTAATTGTATGTTTCTGTTTTTACTGACTTTTTTGTTTTATGAAGGTGATGAAAATTTTCAAAATAAGGTGCAAATTGAGTTTTAGTGTATAAAGTATTTAAAAGTTAAAGTAAAATAAAGGAACAGTTTTAATGAATAAAGTATTACGCATTCAATAAGAATTAAACAAACTCTCTTCCTAAAAGGCAAATGGGTATTCTTATCTTCCGCATTTTATTTTATTTATGCATTTTATCACTAATTTTTAGTAGTATTTATTTTATTTTATTTTATTTTATATTAGTTTTCTTTAATATTTTCCATATTTTTCGGTTTTCTTCCCTTTGTATTTTATATAAGTATTTAACTGTATTGGAATTAACTTTTTTTGTCAAATTTTTCTATCATTTAATAATAATCTCTTAGATGGTAAAAAAATAAATGTTAAGAATAACACTTTAAATTGGTGACCACTTAAGAGATCAAAATCATATCCGTTTTCTTCTTCATCATCTTCGTGAGTTAGAATTATATTTCCCACTTAAGAATTTTTGTTACGATTCACAATTTCCTTGAATATTTTTTATTTAATTATTTTGTACAAACAGGTGTTATTTAAACAAACCATCAAAGGATGTTAAATACCACCCAATTGTTAGCTGATTATTACGTTACTGAATTGGATACTGTAATTGGCGTCTAATACCTTATTTTATTTATTCATTTCATTTATTACATTTATGATTTAATTCATTTAATGTATTACATTTATTACTCTTTCATTTCGTTTATTACATTAGCACTAATTTTATTCATTATTCAATTTACTTGTTTATTATTTTTAACAATGATTATTCTACTTATTCGCTTATTATTTTTATGAATAATTTGTTATAAATCCACATTGCAAAAACTTTCGAAATACAATAAACATGTAAGAAGAAATAAAAGTACAAAGTGATAATTAAAAAAGAAACGCATAGGATCTAGTCACCAAGTACCAATTATATAAAAGCATTCAATAAACTTGAGTGAACATGCCTAAGTTTTATATTAAATAACTATGGTTCTTTTAACTTAGATTTCTTAATAAGTAATTCCCTCTTTTTCTTCGATAACTATTTTGATCATCATTTGAAAATAATGTATTATTTGAGAACTTTTTTTTATATATTACCATTTACATACATGAATAGATTTGCTATATATCATACTATGATCGTGATAAAGCCTTTACGATTTTTTTGCATGTAAAGACGTACTGATTTCCTTTGTGAGTCCTTAATAACTTTTAGAAAACCTGGGGGATATTAATACTCCTACGTAAATATAGATAAAAGTCCACACTGAAAATTTATTATAATTCTCTATTTGCCTATAACGTAAAAGATCAAATTGAATTCAAACTTAAGAGTCTTTATATAAGAAAAATATAAACAGGAATATCTTATAAAACTCGTATAAATAGACTCATCGGAAAACTTGAACTGATAAAATGGGTAATATTATCACCATTATTTTTTGAAACTCTTCTGAAGTATAATGTGAATAAATTCTTTTAGTACTTCAGTGAAAGGAGTATCAAGATATTGCTTTATATAATCCAGAATCGTAGATTTTGCTTCTAATAGTTTTTAATGTAAATTCTTTTGTTTTTATTGTGTACGAATTTGATTAGTATATGTTTTTTATTTATAAGTTCTTTATATTTCTATCATCTTCAACCAAGGATTTCACATTACAAAATTAATCAAAACAAAGAGAAATAGCTTCAAACGCTTTTCTTTGTCTAGCGTCTAACAAATATTTTTGTTCAAGCGGGGGAGCTGCTGTTAGAATATTACATAATTTCTTCATAAATAGAGAAGAGAAAATATATGTCAATATTCGTATTAGCCATCGCAGAGCTGTTGTTTTAGTCAACGACAAAATGATGTCAGTAATCACTTTTAAAAAATGAAGTGTGAAATGCACTTAACTTGTTTATTTTACTTTTTACTGCAAAAATAATTACATTTAGCGTAAAATATTTTCAATTTAATATTTTTTGTTTGATTTGATTTTAATTATAATTAGCTTAATATATATATAATTTAAAAAATACATGATTTGATTTAAATTTAATATCTGAAAAGAATATTATTGTCTGCTTCTATTATTTATGATATATATAGTTGAATAACTTCTTAAAAATAAGTTAGAACTTTTGGCGGCTAAATCTGTTCTTTAAATAGGACAATTTAATCTTCTTTTAATTTATCTGTACTATTAAACATTTTTTTTAACATAGTGTCAAATTTTGAAATTGTTACCATACAAATGTGATTCCTTTTTTTTTTCCCATGTGAAAGAAAATGAATCACATTTGAATTGTTTCCCATTATAATGTATGTAATGGGAAAGAAAATGTGATTCATTTTCTTTCCCATTACATACATTATAATGAATAGATAATGTGTGTTGCATACATATTGGTTACCTTTTAAAGAAACAATATTTGTTCGTATTTCTTTATTTAATATTATACACAAAAAGATTCATTTGTAGTATGATAACTTGAATTTATGGTTGAGTATGAAGTTTGATTGAAAATCAACGCCTCTAATGACATAGCTTTTTAATATATTTCCCGGTTCTTAAAATTCTTGTTATTTCTGAAAGTCGTCTGCGTTTTCGACATAATGCGTTTACTGGCTTTGCTTCTGAGTGTTGTTGGTGTGTTTAGAAATGAATAAGATGGTGACCCACATAGTGTTGAGTTTGAAGCTGCATGAGATCATTGCACTTGACTTTGCACCCCTTTTCAGACATTAAAGTAACATCATTTCCATTGTGACGACTAGGCGAAAGGTATCAATAAAGTTTCATGTTGACATCAGTGCCCGACTAGTCAGTTTGTGCTTGTATAAAACTAGGGACTAAGTCAAAAAGTGAATAAATACTGAATAAATAAATTGAATAGTGAATAAATTACATAAATAGTGAATAAATTACATAAAATCTGTACTTCAGTTTCATATTTAAAACTTGTAAATTTCCATTTAGCTTTCTTTAACGAAATTAATTCTTATTTTTCTTACTGCCTTTAATTTAAAATGGAGGAATACGGTATATATACTGACTATAAAATATTACGTATCTTACAGATACACATAGAATAAGATATGATTTACAATCATACATTACTTAACAATATTATTATAGTAATCTATTTATTATTCAACATATATATAATAATAGTGATGAAACTTTTTTTAACATAGTAACTTATGGAGATATGTTGCATAAAGCAATATATATATGCATATGTATATATATATATATATATATATATATATATATATATATAAAATTTATTTACTTCAGAATATAACTACAAAAATATGTCAGATTAGAAGACATTATAAAACACTGCAGTTACGACTTTATGATAAAATTTAAACAAAATGCAATGGTATTCCGATGGAAATGAAACGCCTCTTTCATTAGATATTTGATTTTTATTTCATTACAAAGGGCTATTGGACTTAAAAAACGATTTTCGTGACTGGCTATGAGCAAAGGTTTATCTATAATGCCTTTTAAATGAAAGCAACAGTTTTCAAGAGAGATGATTAAAAGTGATATATTTCTCAACTAATGTTGTTAAGAAAGCATTTATTCTTTGAAGGGCCTTAAATCTTGCTTCTAAAGTTTTACAGTAGTGTAAAACTTTTATTGTTATTTTTAGAAGAATTTGTAGATAGTTATTTTCAGTTAATTATTTTTAATAAAGGGTAAGTACCCTGAAGGCGGATAAGCGAATATAATTCATCGATCTTAATATAATAATCTCAGAGTTAAATCTATCTGAGAGAAAAATTGTCTTTACAAGCCTTTGGTAAATATTAACTTTCACCATTATTAAGATTAACTTAATACTTTGCAAGCGTATTTTCAGAAGAAAGGCTTGTATTAAAAATATTTATCTGAAAAGTAATACATAACAAATAGTTGATATAAAAATATAAACTTAAATAATTAATGAACTATTTTAATTAAATTGTAAAATTAGTTAATGAAAGGCATGATACTCATTATTTTTATAATTTTCAACAAAACAGTTTATATAATACGTATTTATCTATTAACTATAATTTTTATGTTATTGTGAAAAAAATACATTTAGTTAATAAATAATTTTAACTTATTTATTAAAAGCAGTAATCTGCAAAAGCCATGTA
Source organism: Nephila pilipes (assembly GCA_019974015.1). NCBI lineage: Eukaryota > Metazoa > Arthropoda > Arachnida > Araneae > Nephilidae > Nephila > Nephila pilipes. The sequence goes on from BMAW01027962.1 coordinate 4,247, forward strand.
GACTACATTGTACAGGAACTTTAAATTCCTGTATAGAGTTCAAATTGATCGGTACAAATAAAATAATAGTATTTTCTTATATTTATTTATCAGAACTGGAAATTTAAGATTTATATAATTGTACCTGAAAATAAACGTATTTCTAATGCGAACTCATGGACTCTCTGAAAATATTATGATTAAACTCATCTAGAGTAAATAAAGGAGAAACTAGTATTTTCAAGGTTTTATAGAAGGAAAATTTAGAAAATATGAAATTTATTCTACCAAGAAATGCATTTCTGAAAGAAAAAATTTAATGCGAACTTTTTTTTTTAAAATTTTAACTATCATAGTTTTATGAACTAACTCTATTTAATGTAGAGTTAAAGTGTAGGAAACTTATGTATCACGAAAAACAACTTAATCAAATATTTTAAGAATACTTAAAATGCTTTTTGAACTAATTTTTTTAAAAAGAAATTATAATCTTTCTCACAAAGAAAGATTAAACTAGCAATGCTTCTTCATGGTTGCATTAACATGGATATGATAAAATTGTTCGTAGTTCCGTTTTAGGGGAAAAATATATTAAAAACTTAAGTAACCTTTAGATGAGAGTGGAAAGGTTCATAGAAAAATAAATGAAACTAGTTTATTCAGATTCTTTCGGTAAATATTATTTTTCTCTTTTTTGAGAACAACTGTTTTTGAATTAATCTAGTATTTTAATTTTTCAACACACACTCAGTCGGGTTTGTATATTACTTTAAAAAAAACCTTAAATTTTTATGTAAGTTGCAGTTAATTTGCTTTTAGATTATCCCTTTCTTTTTCGAGAAATTCCTGAAAACAATTAATATTCCTTCTTTTTATTTATCATTGCTGTAATTAAGATTTTTATGAAAAATTATTTTTAACCTTTTCTTTCCAGCTGTTAATTTGTTAACTTTCATGATGTTGGTAATGTCGAAATTTTATTCACCATTTTGTCAATGGATTGCATTTCGAAGAACATGAATTAATTTAAGTTACAACGAAATTAAATGAATACACCGTTTGGCTACGAAATAGATGTAATTTTGAAACTGATAGAAAACTCATGTTTAACTTTGTAACTAAAGCAAATACCTTCGTTATTACATGTTATAAGTCAGATAATCATATTGCTTCATTATATAAGGAAGATAAACTGTGACATAAAGGAAAATACAACAATTGTCACTTCAAGCAATATTTTAGGTATCTATAAGATATAAATTAAAGAAATAACAAAGCTTGTAATTACAATGTAAATGATTGAAATTATAAGTATGAGATAAGATGAAATTCAAACGAGATGAAAAAATGTTCAAAAATACAAATTATTCTCGTACTTTTATAAATATGAAAAGTATAACTTATAATTGGTACTAACTTATAACTAATAATATGTATAGTTATATACTAACTTATTAATTGGTAGGAGATAATAATGTAATAGTAAATTAAATTAGTAATCAGATAAATTAAAAACGTTATTAATTACTTTAAATTAAAACCGATCATAATAGTTGCCAAACATTTTTTTTCTATGCATGGTTTTGTTAAGGACAGATTTAGCTATCAAAGGTACTAACTTTTTTAAACCACTTGTAAAATTATTCAATTAGATATCAGAACTAAGGCAAATTATCAAATATTGAGGCAAACTTTAAAATTATTTTCAGATATTAAAATTAACTCAATTGTTAAATTATTAAACTGAATGCATCTTAAGCTAAATGTAATTAACATTAAAGCAAACATTGAATATTTGAGAGGACCGGGTAGAAAAAATTCGATCAACTATTCAATTTTTACTTTTATACATCATTTGTTAGCCTAAAATTCAATCTTTCCATCGATGCGTTGTACATGCTTATCTAAAAACAAAAGTGTTGGAATTTTTTTCACACACGCACACACATTTATCTTAGAACACTTCGCAACTTGTTGACCATTTAAAGAACTGACAAACGTGAACGAGCTTCTCTCGTGACGTGACATCTCATTTACTGCTTTACTGGTATAATTTTCTTCTGATTGAAGAATTGGTAACAGTAAAGTTAATTGCAAACGCATTTTTGAAGTTTTTGTCAATTTATGATTATTAAGTATTATTATGTTTTTGTCTATTTTGTCTATTATGCTTTCTTTGAGTAATTTTTAAATATCGGGGTTAATAATCGTAGTTTTTATGACTCTATATCCTATAAACACTAAATATTATTTTAAAGTATTTTTCATGTTTCTTGTCTTGTACACTTGGATTACGTTATATCACATTTGGCAAATAATATTTTATTTGTATAAATGAGTTAGTTAATTTACTAAGAATGACAGAAAGTCGGAGTATATTTTAAGAAGCGTAAAAAAGTTGGAAAGTCATCCATCAGTGATAGACTGTTACTGAATCAAATAGTAATGTTTGAATTGATATTGTAATATTAAGAAATTCTATCTTTCAGTATAACAGAAATGATAAAAATATAGATTCTGGATGCGAAATTATGTCATTTCTTGTTTTGATGTATATTTCGGATAAATTTGTCACTCACAAAAACTGTAATAAAAGCATATCAGTGCGATTTAAATTCGAATAGACTTTACATAGAATTAAAGATCTTTTGAAATACTGGATCCCTCCAAAGAATTCAGCATGCAGTTTGGGCAGCATACTTTAATTTGTTGACGAGTAATGAAGTCCAAATCATGGACTTTGTCTTGTTGAATCTGATAGCTGGTGTGGGTTTCATCGTGCCGAAGCCAAAGAAGTATAACCACACCAAACATATGTATGTTTCTCTACTAACAATGGAAATCATCGAGTCTGTATTCAGAGATTTTGCAAATCCAGAGCTGCTAAGAAAATGCCTATATGGAAAAACAAAGTATCCTAATAATTCTGCGAATACTGTCATCTGGACTCGTGTATCAAAAAATGTATTTGTGACCACTGAAACTTAAAAATTTATGATTTTGACTCTTTCTGACTGACTCTCTTTTGACTGATTTTGATCTTTTGCTTTAACGTAGGAAATATATCAAAATGACATACTTCATGCAGGATTGAAATTCGTTTAAATAATCACTGTAAAATGTATGGAGGAATTAGTCAAAGAATGCATTATATCAACAGAGAACAGAAATGATCCAAATATCAAAAAATGTCAGACAAAGAAATGCAAAAGTAAAAAGAAAACTTGAAGATTCGAATGAGATAAAAGAAGATAAAAAATTTTATACAAAGAAAGATTTTAATAGGTTTAACTTTTTAATCAGCAGTTTAAGTATCAATGAAATCTTAAAATGCGATTTTCTCAAAACAGAACTTTTTCCGGTTCATGGTTCCCCCCCCCCAATATCCAGTTTTTTAATAACATCAATATAATGTTATTTTGCATACAGGGATTTGATGATTTTTTTGAGAATTTTTAAATTTTATGCAGTACATTTGCACCAAAACTACTAAGTTAAGAGTGGTTATGAACAAATAATTAATAGTAATTTTTCTATTCTATTGTAAGTAGATTAAAAGTATGTAAAGTAAGTTGTTCTAACTTACATTATATTTTATATATTTGTCTTACCCCGAGTTTGAGAAAAATGTTCATGAAGTTGGTGAATTTAACATAGAAGACATAGAGCTTTCCAGGTACCCTAAAGGCTCCCGTCTACCGTCCATTTTGATTTCGTCAGCTTAATGTCAGTCCTATGGAATTTCGGCTTTCGTTCTCAATTCTTTACTATTTAATCTATTCGAATGCAATAAAGTGCACCTTAAAGAGCAAAAAAAAAAAAAAAACAATGAATTCTTATGTAAATTACTTTCTTACACGATTTTTAAAAATATTTTAAAACATTTCTTAAATACCGGAAAACTCACAAACGAATCTTTAAAATAGGGGGAAATATTTTTAAGAATCGGAGGGGGGGGAGAAATTTATCCCGCAGAAGCCTTTATTATATTTTTTTCTTATTAATATGCTCTTCATCGCATTCAAATAGACCAAATAGTGAAAATTTGAGAGCGAAAGTCGAAATTCCAATTATTAAATATAATATACATTGAGCTGAATTTTATTACTGCCACATTAAAATGAAACAAACAAGTCTGAATTTCGTACTTTATTTTAAAAGTGGTCAGACTTCCAATTTCTACATAACTGAAAATAATAACACCTTTTGTAGCTAATAAAAGGCTTGCAATAGACAAGAGTATTGTGAAATTTAAGAATCTTGTTCAGTAATTAAATCTATTAATATTATTTTATTGCTTAATAATTTATAAATATGTGTATTTCAGTATAAAAACAATTATGTTAATGAAGTAAAAGTTTTTCATTTTATCATAAATTTATGCAACTGAAATCTTAAAAAAGTAAAATTCGCAACTTCACCTTAATTTTCTAAGATAAAGGCTACACTGTACCCTTAGAAGGATAAAAATATCAAAATGTTTCTATATGCATTTTTCAGAGGCTCATATGTTTGAGAAGCATAGCTTAAGATTTCAGAACCGATATCTAGTGAGTTTTTAAGATATTAGAAGTTTTCTGAGTTTTGTTAGCTTGTGTATAGTTTCGGTTTCCTTTTAAATTATTATTTAATTCTTAAAATTAATTAATTAATTTGAACAAGTCAATTTCTTTAGTGTAAGGGTTATTAACTTCAAACTGCACTACTAAAATAGTTTCTATTTACTTATATTTTACATTCTTTTTTGAGTTCTCTTTGTTAATAAACTAAAACTGATAAAAATGAATAGTTCAAGATCAAAATTTGATTTTATACAAAGTTTATATACCATAGAACTTTTGCAATCCGTTTTTTCCCTGTTAAGAAATGCCTTCGGACGAAACTTACTCGAATTCCAGAGATTCAATGTTTCGAAGAGATGAAAAACTAATGAAAATCATATTTATGAAAATCAAACTTTTACTGATACTTCTGTGAGACATCAGAATACAAGTGTAGGTATTTCGGATGTAACTGAAGATTGCTTTGATGTATCAAATTACATTTCTCTTCACTAAAGTCGGGTTCCTTATGGTAATTTGTTAACTGCATTATATTACAATTTTTTCTGAATCAAAATGAAACTTATTTAGGTAAATTAGATGAAGATAAAAACGTGTTGTGGATTTAATTAGAGATAGTGAGTTATAAAGGAAAAAGAGTTCAAAGGAAAATGAAGGGAAAGAGAGTATAGAAGCAAGCTGATAGTCACTAGTAAGTTGAATCGAAACATTGTAATGGATCTTTTAGATTGAAGCCTTCTTAGTCTAAGTAATAAGTACGAAGTTTCTGTTATTGAGAAATGTATGAATCAGAATGAACGAATTGGTAAGTTAAGACTTTATAGTTGATCATAATTTAGAATTGACTCGTTACGTGGGATTTGAGAGACAAAGTGAGTGAGTGACCTTATATATATATATATATATATATATATATATATATATATATATATTAGTGATACATAAATTATTTTATTCTATTCGAACGTATCTACAATTGGAAAATAGTTAATTTTGACTATAATTAATTAGAAAGAGTGAATGTGATTGTCTATAATGTTGCTTTGAAAAGCAACCTGAAGGAAATTAACAACCTCGTAATCTTGAGGCTCGGTTAAATGACGAGGGAAACACTCGGTTAAGTGCACCTCCCACTTCAAGTTAATTAAAAGGAAGGATGGCATTAAATTTAATAATAGAGGAAGAACGTCACGACATTATAGCGGATACAGAAAAATTTGGTAACTTTTACTATTTTATGCAATCTTGTTGCTGTGTATCTTTAAAAATTTGCTTTGGTCATATATATGGATTTGAATAAAAATGGAATGTTGTACGTGTTAATGGTGTTAAAATAAAAAATGAAACATACACTTCAAAACAGTTGATTGATATCAAATTGCATCAAATATCAAGTGATGTTAGTAAATATCTATTTTTTAATGTACTATCTGATATAAACATGAGATTAGAGCAAGGGATGTAGAGTTTAGAAGAATGTTGTCCAGCATTGGAAAAACTCTGTATGCACATGAATTTGCATAGAATGATTAGTAGAACAGTGAATTTCAGCAGGGTAGTAATTATAGATGGATATATCTTTTGTGGCAAATCAAAAGTTGCTTGTTATTCGCGAAGCTGTCAAAAAGGCATATTGCCCCAGGAACGGCAATGATATTGTCGATATAGGAGTGTCTTATGATGGAATTTTTCTTTGACGAGACGCCATATGGCAAACAATGGAATAGTCTGTGTTATTGTCCTGCTGACTGAATATGTTATAGAGGGTTGAGTTATTTCAAAATGGTGTGAAGAATGGCAGCTAATTGAATTTGCCCTTGGAGAAGAGAGTGCGGTATTCTATGTTTAGAATGAAGGACATAAATATGTTTGCAGTGCGACACAAGTTGAATCATTTGTTTCAATGGAGGTAAATACAGTTTTGAAATTGTGCAAAGATTTAGGAGGTATATAAATCAGAAGCAGCATCTAAAATGTGTCCTCTTGCTGTAGATTCTAGATATTGGCATTGACTCGTGGAAAGAAACTAAGTTTTCATAAATGTTGGTTAAAATCTCCAATCAATCAAGAACAACTGTTCAAAATCTTACCGATTTATAGCGATTAACATCTACTGAACTTTGAGCATGTGTGTCAAAGGTCTGTTTCAAAATTCCAATGAATTTTACATTTAATTATTTAGAACAAATTTCCAAAGAAAATACTGCTTTTAAGAATCGTGTATTGACTGCGAAATTTAATTCAATATCCGAGGTTATCGTTGGAACATTAAAAATTCTAGAAACATTTCAGAATGTTGAATACCTTCCAAGCACTTCATCATCAAAACATTTAGCTGATTTCATTGATTATATGTAAGCAAATCTTAGAAAAGAATTAAGTACACTGAATTATAAAGTCGCACAAATTAAAAAAATTGAACTTGCTAAATTAAGGGAACTAAAAACTGATAAAAAAATTATGTGTTATGTACGAAACTAATTGTTTCTAATTTTATTTTGTATTATTATTATTTTGAATAAAAGTATTATGTGCAAAACCTTTGCAAAATTATTAAAAAAAGATTAAGCTGAATAGTTTGTCAGTATCATAATTAATATTACTGATTTTGCGTAAAAGCATATTTTGAATAATAAAAAAACTATATACGATCGTATTTAATTAAACTGATATTTCAAAGGATATCGGAAATAGAGAAACAACACATCAAAAATTAGAGATCCACAAGCATTTATAGTTTTTGTTTCATGCCTTTACAAACTATATCGAATTTTTCTTAGACTTTTTATTAAGTATTTTTATTTATTTATTAAGTTTCTGTTATTCCCTAAGACCTTTTTTTTTGTTCGAAATAGAATTTTGAAATTTTTTTCGTAGATACTTCATATATGTATTTAGAAAGTTAGTATGGATTTAGATCTGAGAACTACAGTTATTTTTTCGAAAAAAAAAAATCAATGTTAAAGTTATAAAACTTTTTATATTTTTGTTTTTCAGATCTAGCTAAATAATAATAATTATTAAAATTGAGCAAATAATTACATTTTCAATGCTATATATTTATTTATTTTTAATAATTGAAGAAACGTAAATCACTCGGAATAATTAAAATATTAAGAATTGATTATTTTTTTTATAAATTTAAAGAAAACTTCAAAAATTTGAAATAGTTTTTTTTTTGAAATAATGACTAACCAAATTAACTTTTCTTTTAAAAATTAATTTAAAAATATAAACTGAAATCAAAGCATTAGTTACTTTTAATATTGCTATGACCAAAAAAATGTTTTTCAGAAAAAATGATGCCACATGCAGCCTTAAAAAAATAATAAGTCCTACAATACTTACAGAAAAATACCTAAGCTTAACTATTCAAATTATTTAATTTCTTTTCCTAAACGATAAAAATTATAAAAACTAACATTAATTATATAAATAAAAAAGCTTTATAACATTAGAGTACTTTTACTTTAAGACTACAGATCTTTAACTCTAAAATAAAATTTATTTTGAAGCAAATTTGCTTAAGAAAAAGCTAAGAACTAAGTTCAAGAGCCTAAAATATTAATACTATTCAAGGAAATAATGTGAAGATAGATATATAATGATTAATTTTCTAGTTTGCACTTGAGATATATATTGCTCAATTCATTTAAAAATTAATGATCAAACAATAACCTCCTCCCTTCTAAACTTGTTTTTCCAGTTCTATAAAAACATATAAGTGAAAGAAGATTATTTTCAACTTGAATAACAACCTCCAACTGTCCTTTTAGAAAGATAATATTCACTTGAAATAAGCTGTTACAAAATCAAACGAACTTTCTATTGATACGTGGATCCCCACAATCATAAAGCAAGGAATTTTAATATGGAACAGTTCTATAGTATAGCCGGAACTGATGCACATTATATCTGTCGACTCTCTAAGCCTTCCCTTTGGAGAGGTGTTGAAGTTAGAAGAGGGAGGTGCCAGCTCAGATTAAGTTCACTGTTTAAAAAATAATTTAATCAGAGAAGTAGGTTTAGCGAAATTTATTTATTTAAACGACAGTCCTTTAAAGTGTATTACGTCTGGGACTGTTTTCCCAACATGTGAGTGGAGATTCCATTTTGTGCATACGCGTGCAGTGTGTTAGCGTTAATTAACTAATTATTTAAAAACTGTTAACAGTTTCTTTCAACTTTGCGTGTGTATACCGTGGACTTAAATATATATATGTACCCTTTCTTACTTATTTTGTATAAGATTTTACAGATTTGTGTTA
>BMAW01027963.1:0-10510 GCA_019974015.1 Nephila pilipes
TCCGAGAAGACTGCAAGCTGTTTTGGATGCCAACGGGTTTCCTACACCATATTAAGCAAAGAAACATGTTTTTTAAAAGGTGTTTCCATATTTTTGTCCAACCCCTGTACTACTATATATTGAATTCTATTATTGAATTGTCTGAGAATGATTATAAATAAGTGGTTTTTCTAAGAGATGTAATAAGGGCGAATTCAAGTGAAATACTGTTTTTGTTCCCGTTGCATGGATGCTACAGCTTCTAGCAAAGTCAATACGATTAATAAAAACTACGCAAAATTAATTCTGTTTTAGTATTGTGTGGAACATTCAAAGTACACAGGTGACAGAAAAAATGAGGGATCCATTTAGAATCAAAATTACCATTTATATATATATATTGATATAACGTTCATCTACCATGAGTATTATGGGCAGCAATTAATCGTCGAGGGATAACTGTATGTAGATCTCTCACATAAGGTAATTGTAAAATATCTTCCAATTTTACTAATGATGAAGATGGAGTAAATCGTGCTGTCACTTGTCGCTCAAGATATTCCCATAAAGGTTCAGTTATGTTAAGTTTTGGTGACTGAGGGCACTAAGATAGCTGTTTCTCTTTATCCTCCAGTTTGTTAAACAATTTCATGATGCCCTTTGTTATATGGACGGCAACATTATGCATCTGAAACGAGGGACGGTCACAAAGATTGTCCTTCCCATTGAATGAACGTGATCCTGGAGTGCGTTAGTCTATTATCCTATTCTTCAGAATTTTTATTGGTCCTAAAGAATACCAAGAAACAATAACTCACATCCTCAAAGATCTACCTCTGTGATCTATAGTCGGAACCAAGTAGTCAGTAAACGTTTTCTGCGGGTTGTCACGAATTTAAACCTTTCATATGTGTGGTGGGAAACAAGTGAAAGATGATTCGTTAGACTAAATTACATATCAATGTTCCAATTTTGATGTTCTCTGCATCCTCTGTATGTTTTTTTTCTCTTTTTTTTTTTTTTTTTGGGGGGGGGGGGGATAAATATGGGTTTTGGGGGTTTTCGACTTTGCAACACAGCAATGAAAACCTAATATGTGAAGCTTCCGACGAATTGCTCTGCTTGAAATGGGATCTTCTCGACCGGAGCTTAAATTTACTGCTATTGCTCACCTGTAGATGGATGTTTTTTGGCGAATAATTTGTGATGTTGCTCGCTGATTTTTATCTGACAATTTCTTTTTTCGTCCATAGTTACGACGCTTAGAAGTAACACACTGCTCATTTTTGTACGTGGCAATGGGCTTAGACACATTTCCACCTGTCACATCCACAATATTAGCTGTTTTAGCCATTGAAGCTTTTATTAAGCAAACACTAATAATCACGCCTTTCTGCTGATCTCTGAGATCTGACATTTTAAAGTAATATAATACAACTGACGCCTTATCTGTAGCTGTAACATTTACAATAGATAGTTAATTTCATATCATGTTCATATACATAGCAAACCGTGAGATATATATCAGACTAAAATTAGTGCACACCTTTTTTTTGCTCTTCTTCAATAGATATTTTTATTATTATGTGTGCCATTTTTGTATTCTAAACAGAAGTATAAAAATTGATTTTTTTTCTAACCGTAGCTCGGTATTTATTTTTATTTTAGTCATGGATATCTTTGTATACATAAAAATTGAATATATTAATTTATGAAAGAGGAATTTCGAGCTTTATATTATAAAATTACATACAGGGTGCCCATTAAAGTCCCTTGCCACCCTCTTAACTTCGAAACGATAGCTGCTATATTCATAAAAGTGCTATCTAGGTATAGTAAAGTAGCCATGCGCTACTGAATGAAATCACCTTCCACACCACCTGGTGGAAAACTGCGGGGTTAGCATTCCTATCTCAAAATGGAACGAGATAAAGAAAAACAGTGATTTACAAAGTTGTAGAGTATCATTGATTTGGTACGAAAAGCCACCTTGTGGATATTAATGCGAAGAATAGAACGGTTAAAACACGCATTTGTTTTTTCGTGATTTACTACACTGTGACGTCACTAAACTTGAATAGAAGGAGAAACGGTTATCTTTCTGACAAAACACGACACCCGCAATGGGGCATTTGGAAATCACGAAAAAACAAATACGCGTTTTAACCGTTCTATTCTTCGCATTAATGTCCACAAAGTGTCTTTTCGAGCTTAACTCGATGATGCTCTACAACTTTGTAATCAATCTCCCCCTATTTATTCACTGGATAGAATGCTAACTCTCCATGATTCCCGACCACGCATTGGCGAGTAGGTGGTTTCATCTATCAGCTGAGCGCACGAGCACCAAATCTAAACCCACTTTTATGAATAGTGTAGCAACCGTCTGAATTAAGAAGGTTTGCAAGGACTTAAATGGGCACCCTTCCCCTCTGATGATAGTTGTGTTACTAATAACTTAGAAACCAAAGTGGACTGTAGATGTAAGAGCGTCTACACATGTGACCAGCGTCCCCAAAAACATATGTGGTGATAGTCTTAGGCGTGGTTATGACGGCTCGGTCAGAGTATTGTTTTCATCGACTCGTGTATTTGAGCCCTGATGTCTTTTTTACTGTCTTGTAGCAGGACTCGATACCTGTTAAATCGAATACAAGTCCTCCTCCTTTGTGGTTGGAAGTTTGAGGAGAGTTGCGTTATTGACCAGTTCCAAAATTATGAGATCCGTCGCCAATAGCCCTCGTGTTGCTTCTCAGTGGGACGTTAATAGACAATCGCAAAACATCACAGCTAAAAAATGTAAAAGTTCAAATTGACATTTGTCCTATATCTATCTTGGCAGATTGAACAAAATAATAAAAGTATTCACAGTAAAACAATTGTGTGAGTTATAAAAACACAGGAAACTGTTGCAGCGTACGCAGAAATGAGAGCTTTTTTTTTTTTTTGCGATAAAGCCTTTAATGCCAAATTGTGTGCTTGTCGATTGCCATGTTAGGTCTAAATATGGCTCATATTAAGTTGCCGAAATGAAACCGAACTTATCACTCGAGCGTTTATTGCAACTTGATTAAATACAGATTTAATAGGCGGGAACAAAGGACTACCAGAACGGTGAAGTTATAGGCATATGTGGTGGAATAACACATCAACAATCCATAACATTAATCACTACTCATTGATTTGGCGGATGAATTGATGCTGTTCCTAATAATATAAGTCAATCAAAAGCTTTTAACTAAAACCATTTTTAATAAATGAAATGTAATTTTAATTACTTCATTTATGGAATAAATTACCAAACTATATGGCAAAAAGATGTATGTCAATAAATCATAGCAATTAAGATTTTAACTATAAATATTAAAAAAAAAAAATTTATTTGCGAAGTCTTTGAATGATCCGATAAATAAGATTGCTGAAAATTTTTCGATCGTAGAGTTAATGAAATTTTGAAAACAAATGTAATTATTTTTTACTATTGTATTAAATATTTATATTAAATTTTATAGAATTGGTAGGATGTGAAACTTGAATTTGAAATTATTGATAAAATAATTTTGTATTAATCAAACAAAAATAATTAATACTAAATTTTATTACGTCTTATTCCTTTTTTGAAAGTAATTTTTGATGTGGCAACTCAAAATTAAAAGAGAAATCCTTTACTCTTCCCCGAATTTCTGTGAAACTTGAATATATATATTATCTTTCTCTTAATTTTTTAAATCTCTTATTTTTCTTGATATCTTGTTTCATTTTTAATATTTTTTTGATGTGTTCTTAATTTGTTTTTAATGATAGGTGTTACAGTTATGTATGTTATTTGTACAAAAAAAGTATTTTGCGACCTTCTTTCTGTTGTAATTATTTTCAGTGCTTATAATTTATTTGAATTCTAAATTATACATATTTTTTCTGCCTACATTTAACTAAATATCTGTTTCTATATGTGCTTCTTATATTTAAGAATGCTTGTAATTATAAATGAATAAATACTTCTGTTTTTATTTTGTCTTTTTTATCACTTAAAAATCGTAATGTGATTCTTAGCTTGTTAATTTTTTATTCCACTTGTATTCAATGAAATTAAAAGAAAAAAATGCTGAACTTATTTTGTACTTTTCTTACTTTTTAAAATTGGAAGTAATCTGAATGTTTAATTTTTAAAAATATTTTTGTCTTATTTTGTTTCTTTTGCTTAAACATAATTGAACTATTTAATGACTTAAGAAATTAATTTTTTAAAAAGGAAATTCAGATTTACAGTGAAAAAGTTGAATTTTGTTATAATTAATTCTCTGTTTTTATTTTAGGTAAGTTATTTATGTATGAAACATATAATTAACTGGATCTTCGTGAAATAGAAATGGCGGATGTCAACCGTGAGTATACGTAACATTGTAACATTTCTGCTAAAGTCATTGTTTAATTTAACACTGCAACATGTTTAAATCTTTCTTTTAAATATGTATCCACAGTCAAAATTAATATGATATATATGATATATATTTTGAGAAACATATTGAATTAGGATCATAGTAGATTTTTAATGTTACTCATTTTGTGAAAATATGTTTTATTTTAGAATTGTTGTAATTATTTCACATACTATTTGTTTTTAACTTTCGACACGTACCAATATATGTTAATTGAAAATCTATGCAATTTTTAAACTTAAAAATTCCTTTTCAAAGCTCTGTTTTGGAAACTGAGTTTCAACTAGCCATTATTTTCAAGCATTTTTTCTCAAATGTATTATCCATTATTCCAATATTTTATTCATTGACATAAATGTTAAATTCGATTTAGAAGTGGCTGATATATGTACCTAACATAGTACTTATTTCGGACTTTTGATGATGTAGATGATTAATTTTTTTCTTCTTAATTGAAATCTCTTTTAGAATACTTTAAAATTTTAATTGATATTTGAAAATTGAGATTAATGTTTAAATTATTTTCATGCAATATCTCTAATTTTAGCTTAAGTTATTTTTATCTATCTGACTTCTATAAATTGATTAAATTTATTTTTTTAATGCATTCAAACATGTAAAAAACTTTCAAATATAATCTTTGTTATCTACAGAAAATATAATGTTAAAAGAAATTATGGATTCTATTTCTTTTTAAACCTTTTCAAATTATACTTTAAATTATTTAATATAAATATGATGCATTGTGTTTTAAATAAAATTTTACCTCATTTTATAAATTCAGAATGATTTTCTTTAATACTAATTATAGTTTTCATGAATTAAATTATGGTAATCTCTGAAATACTTGTCATAATTTTGTATTCAGTAAAGATATTTAATATTATTCTTTTAACGTCTCTCTGATTTTTATCTTTCAAAGTATTTTAATTCCTAGTATTTGTCCGCATCTTCAAAAACTGATTTATTTGTATAAATTATATCGTTTTAATAACTTCTTGAAGATAAAATATTTTCTTAAAAATATTTTATAATTTATAAAACAAGAATTCTAAGAATTGAAATGATTATACATGCCAGTTATACCTCAAAGGCGAGTTTCAGTTTTCAGAATTTCGAAATAATAATAATAATCAGCATCTAGTGAACCATTAATTATTTTTTAAATAAAAAATGAGATGCCGAAATTGTTAATTCATTAGCATTAGTTCTTGCGGCAGTATGCATTGTGTTATCGTGAGGAAAGCTTTAGTAGTACAGTAGAACGGTTATTTGAATATTCATCACTTATAATTTTTTATTATTTGATTTATCTGCCATGAAATCACAAACCAACAAAGTTTGTCTGATATTTCTTCCGGATTTTCTTTTTCCTTTTACGTATGATAATTATGTAATTCCTTTCCTTTCCATTTCTTTGGATATCAAATCTTTTTAATAAAATTTGAAAGAAGCTAAAATTTATGTAAATGAATTTTTTTAAAGAATTGCATTGTTTAATACTTTTTCGAAAATTTCTTGTTAATTCAGTTTCACGTTCAGTAGAATTTTAGAATTGATTTAAGACTTGGTATTGATATTGAAGCTTATTTTTGTAATACAATTTCTGTGAAAATTGACGTAAAAGCTTCTTCATCAAGTTTGAATTTTTTTTTTTTTTTTTTTTTTTTTTTTAATCTTTAATTTTTTTAAAATTTTTTTCCCTTAAAAATGTCTAATTTCTGTTGCGAATAATTTTAGCATCCATTCATGGAAAATATATTTCGGTATAAAAGTGGTTAATGAACGATAACAAAAAAGTACATATTCAGTTATATTCTATGTTTTTTTTTTTTTTTTTTTTTTTAAAAAAAAAAAAAAAAAACTATTTTGCTATAATAACGTTATGTAAAGAAAGATTCTGAAATTTTGATAAATAAGAAAATTTTTGAAAGAAACAATTTTTTTTCACATTAATTATACATCGCATTTGACACTAGAGAGCAATTTAATTGATACTAGCACATTATGCTTAATATCAATAATATCGTATTAATTAAATCGTGCTATTTTTTAAATTTCTATTGATGATAAAAATATATGTATACATTTATTTTTTTGCGATCATTGGAAAATCATTGCTCTCTTGGAAGAAGCTAGATCTTATTTATTAATTGTAATTAATTGCTGAACATTGCTCATTTCATAGCATTTTATTAAAGTATATATTTTTATATAGTACATTTAAGATTTTTTTTCCTTCAGAATATAGGAAACAATTCTACATTTAATGCAATCTGGAATGTTTTCATAGCTTTTATAATTTGCTTTGAAAAATCAGTGTGATTTTGAATTTATGTATGTATTTGTAACTAATATGATTTTATTATGAAGAACTTTAAAAACTTTCACCTATTTTTGTAATCTCTTAGTATATATTTGCCTATTTAATTAATAGTTAATTTCTATTTTTGCTTTATTATTTTATTAGCTTTCTGCAAGATCCCCCCCCCTCACCGATAGGGGGAAAAATATTTGAATTCATATATCAACTTCTCGAGAATTTTCAACATACTGTAGCATATGAACGAAGTTACTTTGTATCAAAGAAATTTGTTGTCCACAAGTAATCACAATGTATGTGAAGATGACGTTTGTCATCTTGCAATTAGGTGTGTTTTTCTTCACTTTTTGTGTGTTGGAAAATGTCACGATATATTCGCATTATCAAATAGCATTGCGTACAATGATTTCTAATGCAAGGCATTCACCGATAGTTAGCACCAAATGTTTTGTCATCCGAATGCTGAAGTTTTCAAAGAAAATTTGTCCCGATAGCCTGAGGCGGATATTTCAAGCATATTAAATACTCCATCAAGAACAATCACACATGTTTATTAGTTACGTCTGTCACACGCACACATACATAGATGAGTGAATGTTTTATGATTATAGTGTTTGCGTTGTTGCATTTCTTTTGGTGTGTATTTGTGGAGGTCATGCTATGTGATTAGAATAGTTTTGCTGGATAGATAGGTTTGTTTGGCGTTGGTAAAGTTACAAAGAATGTTACTTTTTAACCTCTCTCATCTGCATAAAGACTCATTAGTAAAAGGTGCAGTTAAAAAATAAAATTCTTAACCTTATGTAAGATTCGAGTCAACAATCATGTGATTTTCTTTAGTCCGAAGTCTCATTATCTCAGAATTTATTTGAAAACCAGAATATAGTTGTGTTGAGTGGTACCAGCTTGCATTTTATCGCATCGATCTGTACAAAAAAAACTATGAAATCAAACATCGCATCTTTATAAATTTCAAGTGATATTTCATAATGAAATTAGCATAATTTTTAGATCGTTTGAATCATATTTCTTGATTCTCTTCCCCCCCCCCCATAATATTCAGAAATTCGAGTTTAGAATGATTATGTAACTCTTTCTTCAATATTTACTTAGAAAAAGATGGAATAATTTAGATAAGACTATGTAGAATAATAAGAATTGTAGCCTTAAAATGAATGTAGCAGTTTGTATAGCTTATGATATGAAAATACGATAAACTTACATTAATTATTTATTTCTTTTAGTTTTACTGCGATTAAAGCATTAACATATCAACACAGCTACATTAAATCTGGGAAAATATTACTAATAACTCTCAGAAAATTTGAGATGACTCTAAGAAAATAGTTATCAGCCATCCAATATCAACTCAGAATCCTCGTATGTATATTTTATGTTGAAAAAAAGAGCGCTTCATTTTTTTTTTTCATTACGATTTTAAATCTTATTGATACCCTTAGGAATAAGTATAGATACTTATGTAAAATCAAGTGTCATTCTAGACCAGTGTTAGTGTCTCCCAACCTTTTTTATGATATGCCCAACCTGAGAATTTCTGAAAGGCTTATGTACCCTTACATATACATAATTTTTATTATTCAAAATTGAAATGTTCGCAAAAGAAACTTGAATGTTAGTTTTAGGATTAATTCACAAAGAAATTATTGAGGAAACACAGTTAGTAAATTGTCAAGGCATATAACGGAGAACTTAAATTCTAGAACAAAATAGATTTTAATGAAAGATTTTTCTATATTATTTTAATTATTAGTATTTTTTTTATTATTTTAGTTTAGTGTGATCCTTGCACTTGCTGCAAAGAGATTTTATATCGGGCTCCAATTTAGTTCACCAATTTCAAGCTTCCTGTTTTGTTATATTCAGCAATTTTTTTTGACAGCGAATAATTTAAGGCACTAAGTCCGCATTCAGCTAAATATGAAAACTGATGATAATAATTCTCTTCCTCATTTCGAAATTAGATTTCGGCTTCCTCACAAAGCCGTGCTATCGCTCCTTTTAGTTAAATAAAGTTTTAACTGACTCATCATTCTGCATTTCTACGAGTTCTTAATACTGCAAATTTGGAATATCAAACGAATCCACTAACATTGGCTGCATCATCCAAGTTGGGAAATCATTGTTTTTTTTCTTTTTCATATCAGAAAATCTTTCTTTTAAATCAGTCGATAAAATTTTCAAATAGTAACATGTATGGCGGATATAAGTCACTCAAAATTTTTGAAGCTAATAAAACTTTTCAATATTTTTTTGTAAATTTATGTCTGACGTAACTCAATAAATGTAATGAAACCAAATATCTTCGCTTTTGCAATCGACGCGAGTTGTATTTCTTGGTTGAAGTTGTTTATGAAATATATTTAGTTTTTCAGAGATATCGACTAAATAACTCACAAATGCCTTACCATAAACCGCTAATAGATTTTTTATTTCAGGTTTGTGTCTTGAAAATCACTTATAATATCAAATAGTTCCATAAATCTTTTCAAGCAGTTTCCTTTCGAGAGCCATCTTACTTCTGTGGGAAGTATTACATGGTCTTCATTTTGTTCTTCACAAAAGACGTCCACATTTGAGTGGCCTTAACTGTGATAGCATTGATACATTTTTATAACACAATTAAGTTCTTCATTTAGAACGGACGAAATGTTTTTAGCTACCAGGTTTTCCCTGAATATCACACAATGCACAAGAAGTATTTTTGGATCCTCATATTTCATTAATTATAAGCAACCATTTTTCTTCCCCGTCGTATTAGGAACACCATTCGCGGCACAAGATGTTATATTTTTCATTGATATATTTTTGACAACTTAGTAATTTTTTAGTTTATTATAGATATCTTTTGTAGCAATGGTGCTTTCTAATGATTTACAGAACAACTTTTCTTCAGAAAAAACACTTGTATCAGTATATCTTACTCAAGTAATAAGTTCGGCCTCAGTGTGTCTCTCTCAAAGATGATTCATCCTCCATTTGCACCGAGAATTTTCTTGTTTTCAGCTTTTCAACAAATTGCATTTCGGTATCCCCTCACTCATTTCATCTATTCTTCTGCTAACAGTATCGTTACTTAGTGGCATTGCTTTAACGTCTTTGTCATTTTTTTCCAGAACCGTTTTACGAAATGTTGACATTGATTGTTTAATTCAATTTCCCCCTTTAATATGATTTAGCCATGAGTAATGAAATGTGATAAATAGCCTCAAGAGTACGTTTCATATGAGCAGTAAAAATAGGTTTTGCTGTTACACTTTTTTTTCTTCAAATTTTTCTTGCCAGTTTGAAAGTAATTCAAATCTGAAATAATGTGAGTATTATTGATGCTTTCCCTTCAAACGTGGCTCAAGACGACCTCGTTTCATTGATTCGTTGGTCAAGCATTATTGGCATAAAAGACGAAAAGATGATCTTTCATCGCGGATATAGCGGGTATGAAACGAAATTTTAAATATCCCTCCGAACACTGACGAATTTTTTACTTGTTTGCACCACTCATTTAACTACGAGCTGAAAAAATAAATATAACCAATTAAAAACTAAAAAAAAAAATATTAACAGGTGTAAACGTAGACTAAAAATGCGTAATTAAATATGAAAAGCACGTTTACACCACCGCAAAAAACATACTTTTTCATTTGACAACTTTTCTAGAAAATGATGCTTCTAAAATTGAAATTAGTAAAAATTACCATTTAAATTATATATATATATATATATATATATATATATATATATATATATATAT